>UXGC01001490.1:6101-22198 GCA_900480045.1 Eurytoma adleriae | reverse complement strand
ATCACATTACTCACGTGGTTGGTAATTTTTACCAACCAACTTTTAAATTTTGCTCACGCCGGTCTCTCAGTGTATCTAAATACAAATGTTTTTTTATTGAATAAATTATCAACTGTCGTATGGTGAAGATTCAAATGGTAGGTATAAATAAATATATCGTAGTTTATATTATATTGAGAATTTCTTCCGATGTGAATTCACTTAAAGTAAAACACGTTTAGATATAATATTACTTGACATTTGCCGCTAGGTGAACTCTGAAACATATCTTACGTTAATAGATCAGCTGCTCCAATTTTATATATAAGCCACCGGTGACTGGAGAATACTGACATTCCACCGTTTAACTGATTATTATTTAATTGATTAAAGGAATTAAAGTAGATTAAATTTCTGTAATCAAATGTGACTAGTATTGATATGGTTAGTAATATTGCAAATTCACTCGTTGGTTACATAATAAATAATTGACAAAACACAACGAAGGAACTCTCCATTTTGTAACGTACTTTAAGAGATCAAAGGAAGAGAGAGAAATGAGTCGAGAGTAAAAGGGGGAGGGCGAAAGCCGTCGATGCGATATACACATATCCGCAAAGAGCTCGAGCTATAAGGGATCCGGCGTTTTTTCCTCCTGCAGAGCGGGAGGCTTTCGCTCTAGAACAACGACGGCCTGGCTGCAGCGCCGCGGCGACGGCAGCGCGGCTTTATCGATCGACTCGGTTTCGCGCGCACGATTTTCAAAGCCGGCGGCACGACTTCGCCCGCGACCCTCCCGGCTCCCTGCGAAGGGCCTCGCTCACGACTCCGCGGACGATCCCCGCGACTCGCCCGAATCGGCCAGCTTTTCCCCGTACGAAGAGAACCGAGAACCGCCGCGGGAAGTTTTCCGGGGAGGGGGGAAAGTGCAGGCAACTTTCTCGCTAAGAAGTCTTTGCGAGCCGCAAAATATCGGGGGAATCCTCTTAAAGCTATCTCCGCGGCAGTTTTTCGAGGGTGCGATGGGAAAATTAAATTATTTCAACTCGTTATGCTGCAACTGGTGCTATTTTCAAAACTCGTAAACTCCGGGTGAACGCGCTCGCTGATTATGTAAATTGCTGTGGCAGCTTTTTCGGAGGAATATGTTTTTAAACTGAAGTGTTTGGAGATCGCACGGTTGAAAAGCTTTTGAAGCTGTGTAACTGATTTGCGTGATAAAATATAAATGAAAATAATTTTGGTTCACATTATGGAGTAAAATATAGGAGTTCGAATAACTGCAGCATAAATCATTCATGTAAAAGATGAGAAACTTGAAACTCGATTAAGCTGCTAAAATAATCATCCAAAGCTCAATTTTACATTAATGAATTCCAAACATTTAATAATAAAAATGAACGTATAAAAAAAAAACAACAAAATTTTAAGATTCTCACTGCAATGTGTATCGAGATGAACTTTTAAAAGGATATTGATTATTATAATTAAAATAATTGTATTCTAATTTTTTTTTAATTTGTTGATGACATGATTTGAATTTGAATATTGTATTATACGAGTATCGAATGTGGTTAATTAAACACTGAAGTTACTTGAAACATACTTATTCTACTTATAATGAAATTTAAATAAATGTTTTGTTGCTCTAATTATACTTACTATTTTTAAAGGTTTTCACAACTTGAATTCCATTTAATTTTGTTAATATTATTTTTTAAATATTAAATAACTCTAAAGTTATTTCGGAAGTTATGCCTTAACCAATGTAAAAGCATGTAAAATTTTGTAGTGCGTGACTAACAATGGATGCGCGCCTTTGCTAATAGTTTTCATCGATTGTGCGGCGTTTGCATGAATCAGGTAACTGGTTTATCATCACTCACACGCCACCACCTGAGGCGTTTGGAAATAATTAAATTTCCTAGATTTCTGAGATTTACGACATTAACATTGAGAAGAATCATGAAATATTCTATAGCACCCTTCTTATTACTTATTGGAAAAAGATCCATTCATATATAGCTTATTGGTAAATATGTAAACGTAGACCTCGATACTTCAACTTTCTTTTATATAAAATAAAGCTTCAACAACCACCTGCTTCGTACAGCTATTTGATTCTTTTTTCTTTTTGCCCTTTTCATGTAGTTACATTTTTAAATAAATATTTACATAATTTAGTATATGCTAGAGCCTACGATTTTACAATTACCCCCAAAATGTGCATATTTTTCTAAAACTCATTAATTATTTTATGAAGCTCCAATAAAAACAATCTAAAAGCATACAACAGATTAATACTTCAAATTTCTATTAAGACGGTTCAAAAGCTTCTATAAAAATTATATTATATCTACTACTATATAACTAAAATATAAAAATACTCAAGCTATAGCTGCAGTTAAAGAAAAAAAAAATTGCGAAATTGCGATAAAAGCAGTCGCAAGTCCGGAGCATTGAAGCATCCTCCCGCAGTTGTGTTTAAAAGACTAAAGAAAAAAAAGGAAAGGCGCGCGAAGTTTCACAAAGCGATTTATTCATCCCCGGCAGGCCGTGTGCGGTTAGCGCAGGGCGTTTGCGCTGCACAAGGAGTGCACGTTCGGGGCGCGCGGAGAGGGTTGAGGCGGGGGTCGAGTGACTTCGGCCCGGGCGCGCCAGGATAAACTCGGTAAACATTCGCGATAAATGCGCGCCCGGGGCGCGAGCAGCCGGGAGAGAAAACGAGGGGGAGAGTCGAAGAAAAAGTGCGGAGGGAGCGGCCCGCGACTCGTCGAGGATCCGCGCGGGAGTAATGTGTGGATTTATTAAGGAATGAAGTGGGCACCCCCCGGTGCTCTTTCTTTTTTCCTCGTAAGAGCGAGCTAGAGAATAATGGATAGAGGAGAGGGAGATCAAACAAGTGACACACGCGCGCTGCACCGCCGGGCAGGAAAGAGGGAGAGCTGAAAGAGCCTGGAAAAAAGGAACAATTCGATTTCGAGCTCTGTTCTCCGCTTGTTGTTTTTTTTTTCTTCTTCTCTTTGGTGGACCGAGTGGAAAAGAGGCGAAAAAAGGAGGGATTTTTAAGGCGCGTTTTAAGGCTGCGGCGCGAGGCGCGCGACTCTTTGTCGGCGCGAGACCTTGTCGGCGCCTTGCGCTGCCAATAATTATAGCAGGCCGCAGTAACTTACGAGGCGTCTATGCAAATTCCTTTCAGTGCACTTCTTTTCCTATCAACTTCCATCGTTTCTACAATAAATGACAAAGGATAATCTTGCGTTTTATTGGTCTTCGAGAGCCTTCGATACCAAATTAAATCTGTAAAGCAAAAAAGACAAACAACGGAAGAAGCAAGATAAATGATAAAAAATTAGGAAAGCCAACGAAGACAGAGAAAGCGAGGAGAGAATGAAGCCTCAAAGAGCTTCAAATATCGTTAGGCGATTAAGAAGATTCCCCCGCAATTCGCCGAGATTAAGGGGAGTTGGTAAGGGCGCTCTCATTGATTCGGGCTCGAGTGGGTAGGGGCGCGCGCGCGCGCACCGGGGGATTAGGTAGACGCGTGCCTGAACACACAGTGCTCCAGAATGCAAAATGCGTGCGCGTATCAAATTAAGCGCACCCGACGCCGAGGCGGTATACGTTGTTATTACACGCACCGCGCTCGACTCGAGATACCATCTCTCGAGCTCGGGAGGACCCTGCGCTTTTTTTTTTCATCGGCCGCGCGTGCGTGACCTTGAAAGAGATCCGAAAAATTGAGCGCCTACCTTATCGTTGAGCGACGCGCTTGCCTTCCGTTTACGCATGGGCGCTACGCACGCGGAAGTTTGCGAGGCGCGCCGAAAGTTTTCACAACAACGTTGCGAAGTTCCAGTGCTTATTTAGAGTCGCACCATCAAAAAATGAATCATACACTTTTGAAAACAAATTTGTATATTATATTAATTAATCCGTTTGTTAAAATTGTGCATGATAAAATAAAAGTATTTCGTGTTTTACTTTAATTAGAAGTCTAAAGCGCGCGGTGCATGTAAAATGATAAAACGTGTTTCAAAAATTCGCGCCAAATTTCCGCCACAATACGTCACAATTTGAAAGCCAATCAAACTTCAAATCTCCGCGTAAAACTGACCAATCACAATCAATAGAGGCTTTTCATCTTTCTCTCTTTATTAGTAAGGACACAATCGCGATATTTTTTACTGAAAATCGTACGTCGTTTCGGATATTAACGCCTGACATATTTCTTGCGTGTTAAATTAAAAAAACAGTTGGTTTGTTATTCTGTTATGTACGACAAAATGAATGTATTAAATTTTTAACCGCAGAAATGACTTTATAAATGAGCTTATACAAATTAGTTTCTTTCACCAACGAAACAATTTTTTGAATAATTATTTACCCGTTTAATAACTATTTTCCAACAATTAAAATAAATTATATGAAGTTGCTTTCAGACTCTTAAAAGTTATTACTTTAGAAATAAGTAGGTATATTATCAATTTATGATAAAATTTACAAGACAATTTTTAGTTTACAGGTGAGTTCAATTACGCTTCGTGTCATATTAATTAAATGGACTTGACAATTTTTTTAATAGCATAGAATAGAATAATGAAGATAATAGTTTATTATCGTAAATATAGTATTTACGATTGTAAAATTAATAAAGTACTTTCCGTTTAATTAAAATCGTACACTATATTTAGTACGATAAAAATAACTAGTAGAAATACAGTGAAGCCCGTCTAATAATGATTTGAAAGAAGAAAAGACAATTGTCCTGATCGCGAGGAGATAAGCTTTATTAAAAGTTTCTCGGTTAGCGTAGGTCGTGATGGCCACTATTTGCTGTTACCTCCAGACGCGTGAAATTCTTTAAAGTTTTCTCTCTGTCCCTCCTCCAATCCACCCCTCGCCCCCCCTCTCTCTCTCTCTTTATCTCACTGCCTCGCGCCAAGAAGTATAAGAAAAAGAATAAAAAAAAGGGCACACACTCAGTCCGAGAATTTTATTGGATCCTCGACGTCGCTTCGCGTCGTTATTTTTTTTTCTTCCCTTTCTGTCTGGCCGCCGCTCCGGAGTTGCTGAAAGAGCGAGAAGCTCGAAATAGGGGTCCGCGAGCGAGAAGGGAAAATAAAGCGAAGAAAGAGCAAACGCGGGAGAGAGCGAGCGAGTGAAAGGGGTGTGTTCGGCGCGTAGGCTCGCGGGGAGATACACATTAGCGCACACCCTCGCGGCCGCCACCGTAGATTCGCGCGTGTGCACACTCGCGTTATTCACTTTGCGCGTGCGCGCTCTCCTGACTCTTTGACTCGAGGCTGCGGGCCCCGACCGAAGCCGGCTTGTGTTTCTTTTTTTCATTTCCTTCTCTCTCCTGCTCTTTTGAGTCGCGCTTCCTCGCCCAGACCGCGCGGCACTTTAAATGAGTCTCGTTTTAACTTCTAACCGCGGATCATATTAAGCCGGTTGGAGGTGCGCTAAATATTTTCAATTAAATCGCCAAGTACGGAGCTTGCAAGTTGCCGGTAGAGCGTTAATTTCTTATTTTCTTCGGGTGATATAGATGACAATCTCAGTATCAATTAAACTGATTGTAAAGAAAATTCACATTCTTATTTTAGAGGAATTATTTTTTGGGATAATTAATTTTTTTCTTTTGAAGATTAAATAATCATCCGAAAGAATTCGCGCTTTTATCCCCTAAAAGTAAGCTTTTGCAAACGTATTTCCACAACTACTAAAAGAAGTTAAATCTCACTTAAGTAAATCTTTAAACATTAAGCATAATTTATATTTTTTTATTTGTATTTTTTTTATACTTATTTATCCTTTGCCGCGAAAACACAAAATGGAAAAAATCGAAAAATCGGTACGTGCAGTACATATGTAAGCACAGGTACACACGGTACGTGTATCGCAGACCATAGGGCCTTCTTATCTCGAATGCAAACAGTACACGTCTGTCACTCGGTTAAAAAAGGCCAATTCTCGCCCTTGGCACACAATCGTATTGTTAGTATTACCAAAAAAGAAGTAAGGGGACCAAAAATTTTTATTCCAAAAAGAATAGAGACTACCCAAGATTTTGGTTTTTTACTTTTTGTAATAGACATTTATGAAAATTTTTTATAATAAAGATAGTAAAAAACTGAGAAAATTAATTTGAATTGAATTTTAAGACTTCGGCTTCGCTTCGGGTGACAATTATTATTATTTTTTAATATTTACGTTTTTAACAAATGTAATAAAAAAATTTTTGGTGTGTAAATTATTTTAGGTATTTTAAAAAAACTACATTGTTTAAAACACTTATTTATTATATTTATTTTAATTTTTAACGACTTCGAAGAAGTCTGTATCCTTGGCTGACCAGCGTTACTGTAGCGTTGTAGAATTTAAATAAATTATGTCTTTAACCCTGTAATGATCCCGGTACCTTTAAACGTTGAAAAAAACTTATAATCGTACTTTTACGTACCGCTATGTGTTTTAGTTATTTACTAATCTTTTAGAACCATAACATTAAATGTAGCAAATACATATTGCTACATCCGGAACTAGTGGATTAATATTTATTCACTAATAATTACCTACAAAATTACTAAAATTAATTAAAATGTTATTTCCCTTAACAATAATAATAAACCGCACTGAACGAAATTTATACACAAAGCACCAGCAAGATGAAAGAAAACCTCGAAAAACACGTCTTCATCATATTTGGAATTCTATTTCCGACTCATCCGACAACTTGTAAAAAGTTTAAGTTCAGGAGAAATGCGCGCGCGTCTGCTCAGTTTCGTCTTGCATCTACGCCGGCGGAATACACACGTGAGTAGGGGCCGGCGCGCGCTGCAGCGGCGTCGACTTATTTCCCCCCGCTTTGGTTGCGTGCGCGAGCGGAAGAGACCGGGGTAACTTCCATTAATAGGCGATTCGGTTATTTCGGGCGGCTCTTTAAGGCACCCGAGAACTTTCGAGCACTTTTGCGGATTTCAAGGGAACACGCGCGATTAAGCACGCCGGTCGATAAGACGCGAGCCACCCCTCGCTCTCGCCGCTCGGCCAATTAACCGTACCCCCACGTTTTTACTGCGCCTTTCTTGGATTTTAACGGGTTACACCCCTAATTATTCTTTTCTCGATAAATATCCCTTAGCCTTTTATTTCTCAATCGCGCCCGTTTAACTTCGCATGCAGGAAATGTTTCCAAAAATCTTACAATTAGTGACCTGATGAGTATTAAAATTTATTATAATCATGCAAAAATGTAGTTAATTTTAAATGTTATGTTATGGTGTAATTTACTTTTAATTGTGTATATTTATTTGATTTTTTAAAAGGAAGTACCATCGACGTAACTTATTTCTTCCGGAATATATTTGAAATTTTCAAAAAATGGCAATGCAGTCCAAAAAATAGTATGCAAAAAATAAAAAAGAAAGGTAAATCAAAATATTTAAATATGCTATTTTTGCCATTTACGTGGATGTTCCGGAAAAAATTACTTCTGTCGTGTGTATAACGTTGAAGGCAGGACTTGATTTATATAAGTGTCATGTGCTGGGCAGTGTATTTTATGTCAACGTATTCGAACACCAAATGAGACTCATATATGAAAACACCAAAAATTAGTATTTAATAGCCTACTTCGTATATAAATTAAAGTACGTTTTCACGAAGAAACAGTGTATAATCGCGACGACTCTTGCCGACAAAATAATGGACTCTCTGAAATGCATCTCTTGGTAACGGCTGGCTAGTTGTCTACGTTTAGAATATGACACCACAAAACTTGGAAACTCATTACTGAGGACTCGTAAACCTCTATTATTTTTACAAGAGAATTTTCATCTATTTTTTCAGGCGAAAAAATATATAATATTCTTGCTTCTTACTCAATTTCTCTTATTCAATAAATTAATTAACTTCACAAAAATCATAATTCGTCAGTGCCTTCTATACATTATTCATAAATCTTAAACGTAACTTTTTGTAACAAAACATAAAAAAGTAATAACAATAAACAAAAATTAAGTTTGATAAAATTTAATTGATTCAGAGCAAATTTAGATAGTCTACCGCCAGATGGACACTAAGGTGTTTCTCGCGCTAATAGAATTGAACCCCTCATTTTATATAGTAGTTACCAAGAGACCCTAGTAGATAGGCGTATTGGGAAGGTATTGGTATGCATTCCGCCGTTTAGTGGCCAGATTATTATCAGTGTTACTCTTCTAATGAAGTGTCACTAAAATTACTACAATAATAGCACCCAACAACCAATCATTTTTTTATCGCTTGTATAACTATCGGTACTATAGGTTTTTAAACCGGCAAATTTAGATAGTAATTTGTCACTAGTGATTTGACGTAAAAGACAAAGTTCGCAGCTATCAAAGAAATGGCAAGTGAACAATGGAGAAAAATTTTTTTTTCGGAAGCGTTGATAAAAGAGTCAATGGGTATTAAAAGCAGCTTCGAGCGCAGACAGCGGGTTAAAGAATAGGAAGGTCGAGAGGATGCTTTCGCTCGACGGGCAGCTCTTCCGGAAACGAGCCAGGAACAATGCGGAACTTCCCTGAGCTTCAGCCTACCGCCATTACCAATTGCAATAAGCCGCGCCGATACCAATCGAAAATCACTCGACCAATCGTCAAGTGCTTCCTGCGGCCGTTCAAAAAAATTTAATTCAAGAGGACTGCAAAAAAGATTTATTTTTAAGCTATTATTTTTTAAATTTGCAAGAAGTAAATTCAATTATAGATAAATACTGCATCCTGCGTTCTGCCTGTTTTGTATGAGGATATCTTTAAAAATAAAACGTGTGAACATTGTAAAATGAGGAAAAATACTATAAAATTAAAATAAAATTAATATTATATATTATTTTTTGTATTATGTTTTCTTGAAAATCAATTAACTGACAGTGTTGATATTAAAGTTTTCAGTTTTCTTTGATTATTAAATATTAATAACAATCGCAAAATGTATGTAATTGTTTTACAAAATTAAGACGACACCGGATGTATTTTCTGCGTTTGTAAGACATATGACATCAACCAGGAATGTGAATTTTTTTCCTTAGTAACAGGTACGAGTATGATGCATCACTGTAACTGCATTGCTAGTTTACTTAAGATTTCAAGGACATTTGTGCAAAATTAAAGTCGCAAAATAAGTTGCGTATTTTTCGAGTTATTTTATCAAATTAAAATGTAGTTAAAAACTACACTAAACCCAAAAGTAAATAAATATAATATAATAAGATGTGCATAATAAAAAAAATTTCAGGGAAAAACGTATAAAAAATATGTTACTCATTATTAAAAATGCAACATTTTATGTAATAACAAAGAAAGTCACTTGATAGTAGTTAGAACGAAAAAATTAATCTGTATTCTTGGTAAAATGACTCATAGATAACAATGAAATCAGCACTAATAAATTGCACTATCGCAATTCTGAAATTTTCTGATTTTTCCATTTACATCGTTTTTCTCATAACTGTGCGATTAAAATATCGACAATTCCTGGGTACGACTATATTTCGGAGTTCTAAGAGGATGCCGTACGTCGGCATTGCAGTTTATTGTTTCAGAAAACGAATTTTATTTTTAGCCTACAATATATGAATGAAGGATACGTATTGACTTCGACAAAGTATCTTTCAAAAAATTAGTATACCAAAAAATCATAAAATCATTGTCGGTAACACAATTTCTTCGCAATTGAAATCTATATTTTTACAATACACACACTATAAGTTAGATAAAAAATCGACACTTCAGATTAGTTTCTCTAACTTTAGCGACTGTGAGTTGCCGGACATACTTACGTTATAAAACGTCATGAACGTGTTTTTAACAAAATGTCAAAATAAACTGAAAATTATTGACCAACTGCAAATCGTGAATAATCAATATAAGCGTTCATCGTTTCTTTAACTGTTTTATTTCGCTAGCACGCACGTATATAGGGATAACAAATGCAGCATTGATCACTGCCTTACATACAGTATCACCTGTTCGACCTAGCAATTACACAACAAGCAAGATAACAAACTATCTAAAGAATTACTTACAGGTAGGCACGGGTCGGCGAGTGTCCACTACTCCGCAGATTCTCTCGGACCACCGGCAACACTATACAGAACTTCCTCGCCGACAGGGAGATGCCCCCTGCGTATCCCGCACTACAAGTACACGTAAAAAAAACTTCTCCGCGCAAAAAACACCGCGAAATGGCAGTTCGCGCACCGCGCGGCGAGCGGCGAGCGCGAGTGTATAGAAAAAGCCGCGGAGGCGAAGGCCAGTGCCTACGGAGAAAAAGGAGCAACAACCGCGAGCGCGAGGGTCAGGCGAGAGAATCGCAGCTGGCGGCTCCTGGCATCGCGCGGACAGGTGTATGTATATACGTCGAAAAATCCGGCGGACGGGACGCCGGCGGAGTAGACCGGGCGCGACGAGGGGGGGCCCCGCGGTTCACACTCGCGACGTACGCGCTCTCCGCTCGTGGACTGACGTGCACGACGTCGCCGCTCGGCCGCGCCGGGGAAGACCTCTCCGCGAGAGCCGCCGCCACCGCCACACACACACGCGCACACGTGCGGCGGTGTGAGTGCGCGCCGCTCCCGCGACTACGCGCATGTCTTCCTTCGCTTCCCCCACCGCTGGGCCGCTCGATCCTGACTCCGCGCCACCCCCTCCTCAGCGCCCGGCGATGTGTACGTATACGTGAGTGTGTGTATGTGTGCGCGTAAGTTTTATCTCGAAGTACAGCGGCTACTTCTCCATTCGTCTCTTTCGCTCGCCGGTTTCCTCGCTCGCTCTCGTGCGCCTGTTGATTGCGCCGGGTTGGTTATACTGCTCCTGCGCCCGGCCGGGCCCGGCTCTTTCCTCGGTGCATCGCAAGCACGCCGAGGGTACAGGACCTACTATTCTCCTTTGCTAATCGAACTCGTAATCGAATCCGGGGGCATGAAGCGGGGGCGGATCGTGTCGATGGCAGGCGACAGCTCGAGGATGCACTTTCGTTTCTAAGTGTGCACTGTGATTATGACCGAATGCACGAGGATCAGATATTTTGCGCAAGTTTGATTTTACGAGTCATTTCGTACCATAATCGTTATTTTTTATAACTTTTTTCAATGATTTTTGAAGAACTATTCATATTTTGACTATGAGACGTTTTACCTACTTTACATAATAATTAAATTAAAATCATTGAATTATTGTTGTCATGATTTTAAAACATGAGTAGAATGTGTATTTGTTTAATACTACTCAAATACTTATGGGTTATTTAATAATAAAACTAAATTCTGTTATTTTAAGTTTTAAATGATTAAATTCATGAATGTAAAAATAAAATGTATTTAATCATTTTTTTATTCATAAATAAATTGCAAGCCAAGTGTGTATAAAATTAAATTCGATTGCGCTGTTAATGCAGATCACTGTTAAGAAACTGAGCAGTACTTGGTGCGACATTAGCTAAAGTAGGTAACCCTGTAACCGACATTAGGCAATATTTTATACTATTTATAAATAATTAATCATATTAGAACAATGCATTTCCTTAGTAAACAAAATGAAATAGAAAATAATATTTATATTCCTTTTGTTAATTTTTTAGTTCAAAATACTTTAGAGTTGTTTCTCATACTTTTTGCAATTGATAAATTTCAATTTCAATTCATTTAATTATAATTAAATATAGCATTAAAGAGATTAAATTCAAATAAACGCGAGAACAATCAATATTTCACATAATTAAAAACCACCTAATTTTTCGTAGCTACTGTTTATTCCATGATTAATAAATAAATGATAATGAATTCTTTATTGCAATAGCATTATTAGATGAGCGCAACACTTAATAAGTACACGTTTATAAAAATTTTATTGAAGTGAATCTTCTCTATCGTAAGAATAGCACTACTACAGTGCATTCGCGTCTACGGAACGCGTTTCTATTTTTGATATGCCTACATATCTGGGGTTTAAACCAATAATAGAGATAAATGCAAATGTTTAAGAATCACGATATAATAATAGAATGTGCAAACACGTATTTTTTGAAAAACAGAAAAGCTTGTTTATTACGTCTTTTTCATGCCCGAGTTATGAAAAACAAGTAGAAAAAATACGAAAAATATACGAAACTTCCAAGAGCGGACCTAAGTAAATTCTATAAATAAACTGCCGCTCCTCTATGCTTTATAATTCTCGCGGCTTGATCCGCCCGACAGCTCGCGGGCTCGAAGCAGTCAAAGCTACAGGTTGAGCTTGCTACGTGCAGTGACGGTCATTATTAATACTTGGCAATTATAAATTGTAAATTTTACATATTTAGTTACTAATTGAGAACCGCATACATTTTTATTTTATATTTAACAAAATAAAATATTTTCATTTGCTGATAAATTAAATAACGCTATTTTTATTTTTGAATGTAATTATTATGAAATTCAAGTGAATACAATAATTTATTTAACATTTCTAAGATTTTGTGAAATTAATAAAAACCATGTATTCTGTTTATGTATATACACTAGTGAAAGATTTATACATAATAATAATAATAATAATAATAGCATAATTATCATTAATATTTAATTACTTTGTAATTTGATAAGTAAATATTATTCTATATCATTATTTAGAATAAATTGAGTACGTAATTTACTTTCACTCATTACTCATAACAATTTGTTTTAAATTTATGCTTTTCCAATATTTAATTTAGTATTGTGACCGTCACACTGACAGTTTTTTTACTCGATTATGTTTTTTAGGTGCGCCATCTTGCCACTGGCGGCGGAACTCCCACATATCGCGCCTCTCCCTTGGACAGACTGCGCGGAAAATTCCAAGATGGCCGCAACGTCGCGAGTGTTCTGATCGGTGTATGACAGCGAGTTTGTGTCGTGCGTAGTTTTTTCGCGAGTGTTGTGGAAGAAAAACGAAGATTCGAAGCTGGCAAAAGATTTCTTGGCCCCGGAGGGGCCCGCCGACAAGGTGAGTTTTTTTCAAAACGCATGTCAACAGCCTCGCGGAGCTCGACAAAAATACATACAAACACGTTACTTACAGCGAATACGACACTTTTTTTTATTTATTTATCTCGTTTAGCGTGTCATGCTTTTAAATTCAATACCCCTTATCACTGCTAATAAGGTCTATTTAATGTTACCGCATTTTAAACGTTAAACGAATTTCCAAAGAGTTGAGGATTTCGAAATGTTTTTCTCGAGTGTAGGTAGATTTCCGCTAACCCGGAACATGCTTCTGTAAATTATGTCATCGGTTGTTTTGGTATTGTCTGCTGTAGTTTGTTACTTAGTGGGCACATATTTTTTATACGTATACTGTCACTTAGTGCGCAAAAATTTTGTTAATCAAAAGATTGGAGAACTTCGTTATCAGTCTTGCAGTTTGAAAGGATAGATTTCTGTAATGCAGATAACTAGTGTTGGTAAACTGACTGAGTACAACTCTAGGTTGCCTTCATTTCTTAAAGGTGGCGCCTCCGTTTACTTTCTGAAGACATTTTGAAATGGTAATATTTAAATTAATTATGCAGTTTCTAATTTTTAAAACATTATTTTAATTAATTAAATAAAAATTTTAAAAATATTTTGAATAAGTTATTTTTATAATTTTCATAACTATATAAAAGATTATTACACTTGTTAAGGAAGATAATAGTCAAATTTAATGAAATATTTATAAATTATAATGAAAGGTAAAAATTGAAGTGTATTTTAACATGTTCGGTTGAACTTCGAAAAGTATATTGGGAGTCAGTGAGTGCTTTGCGCATTAACTTTTGTAATACTTGTCAGAATAGAATTATTCTATAACTTTTTTATTGATACAATATAGCTGCAATTATCAATTTAATATTAATTAAACATACAGATTAACGTCAAGTGTACTTGTACATAATATCATATTTTAGTATCATTTAAGAAATTACTACTTAGTAGTATTTTCATTTAAACTTCAAATATATATTCCACACTAACTCTTAAATTAAGGAAGGATAAACAGATAAAAATTACTTTATTAAGTATGGTAATTTTGTGGTTTTTTTTGTATTTTGTCCTTTGCTCAACAATATAACTTTCAATAAAAATATATTTTTCTTGTGGAGCAACTTTTGTCATAAAAGTCAATATATCCTTTTTTTTTTAAGAATTTATCGATAAGAGACATCACAAAGTAATTTTAATTATATATTAATATTGAGATTCTATGCAAGTTCAACAAATTTTGTTACAAAAGTTTAAAGAAAAATGGTAATGAAAAAGAGTGATTTTTTACTTTACTTATTTACTCTTTTTTTACATGACTTGATAACCACTCCTTTTAGAGAGATATTTTAACTTTTTTTTCCTAAAAGGGGATGATTATATTTTTCTACTTAAAAAAGTAGAACTTGAAATGAATGATTAGTTGCGTTTAACTTAATGCGTATTGCGACTGAAATAAATTTATAAAATATTTAAATTAATAAGTTAATTCCTAATTTCTGAGGAATCAATAGATATCAATAGTGTGAATGATGTGTTTTTAATTTTACTTTGCATTTCTACAAGTATAGTTAAAAAAAATATAGCAGAACTCTATTGAATGTTATGGAGAATCGTATATTGATTTTTATTTATTTATTTGATATTAAATGGCCTAAAAGCCCAATACAAAATAATGTAAAAATACAAAATTGTAAACATAACAAAATTCAGTAGTTAGCAAGGTAAAGCTTTAAACTAACCATAAGTTCCTAAATTAATGACTTGGAAAGAAATGGTGAGAAAGTGCAATGCCGTCTTGAAAGCACCTACTTCAACAAGGCAGTTAATGTATCTATTTTATATAGACATGATTGATATACAAATTATTTTATAATATTAATTTAACAATATAGAGTAAAAACCGTAAATACATCACACCAGCCTCACTCAAAACTTTTGAGAAAAATTTCTGGACTCACTAAAGATTGTGATGTATACGTACATACGTACACATGTCCTGATCAACTGATAGTGTCACCCTTAAACATTTTTGTAGTAACACGTGCAACAAATATTATTTAATGATGAAATAAACTTTTGAAAATGTGCTGTCAAGAAGACGCTAGTTAACTAAACTAACTAGTAAGCAGCGCACGAATAATGCAGAGTATAAGAGCATGTTGATGTTACTTGCGAATCCGTCGACGCTACGAAATCATCGCTTACATTTTCCGTCTCAGTCATTACTTGGCATTTGGGTCGAAGCAGTGCAACGGTTCTGGAAAGTCATCTTTCATCTAAGTCTTGTCTGGGTCACTTTTGTAAACAGCCTCATTAGAACTATCGTTTCATGTCGATTTTATAAGCAAACGATCGGCTTTTATTCATACCTTTAACTAAGGTAAAAGCAGCGGTATGAGGATGGACGCAAAAGGGATTATTGGTTATTTTCTTAATTTAATAAAACATAAATCAGTATAATCTTGTAACAAAATTTATTTAAGACAATAAAATATGTATTGCCTATTCAGACGATATGGCAGTTAGATACGAGCAATTTAGAACGCCCCAGACCTACTGCATTGCAATACTGGTCAATAAGTAAATGTACGATCATAAATACCCCTTTTTGTAAATTAGTTTAAAAATAAGGTAAATTTATGTGTTATATGATGCAAAAATGTTTAAAAAAAAAATTATTTTACAAAAACATTTTTATACTACAGACTAGCTTTTCTGATAGTTTTGTCCGAGTACCGTTGTTTGTACTTTTTGAATGTTAATACTGCTAACATATGATTGTTAGATTCATTCGACTCGCTCCATGGATTATCATAAATGTAGTTGTATTTCTAACTATTACTATCATGCAGCTAGTTGAATTATGAATAGATTTTCAATTCGTTATATATTTTATTATTTGTTGCTAGATAAGTTTGCTTAACGCATTAAACACAAATTATACTAAATATTTCAACTTCTTGTAGATTTGTTGTTTATTCGTTATTTAGATCGTGAATACTTTTCATTTTTTATATTTACATATATATTGTTTATTTCTTTGTAAATTTATTTTTATTACAATTAGGTATCTGCTTTGTAACGTTTA
>UXGC01001489.1:0-22220 GCA_900480045.1 Eurytoma adleriae | reverse complement strand
TAATACAGCAATGTAAAAATGATACTCTTTCAAAATGCTTTATTTTCAATGAGACTTGTTAAGAAATATGTTTCACATTAAATGAAACATATTTAATGGGGTGGTCCACTATGCCCCGAAGGTTCACATTGCCCAACGGCCCGCTATGCCCCGCTCTCCCCTATGATTATAACACTGAGAAAAAAATTATTGTTACTAAAGAAATGTTACTTGATTCAAGCAATATTTAATTGAATCAACTGAAATTTACTTAAAACAAATAAAATTTATTTAGTAACAAGAAGCTTTTTTCTCAGTGAAAGTATTTCCGACTTTTAACTACGCCTTTTTAATGTACGTTTTATACACAGTTTATTATTATTAATAATCCACCAAAATTTACTTGTTATTTCTCTTAGTTAGAAAAATCTATAATACAATGTTGACATTCGAATCAACAGAAAGTCGCTCACTTATTCCATATTTAGTCGATTTAAAACGATAAACAACCGCATTATGGCACTTTATCTTTTTCTCAGCGTAATACAAGCTGGAAAAAACGTTGACGCACCCCAATAAATTAATCTCCGTACAGGTGCAACCGGCTCGCACTCCGCAAAATAAACAAAGTAGCCCGGAAACACCTATCGGTACAACAATATAAATATCGATTTGTAATTGGCCGTCAGCAATTACGTTATCGACGGAGCTTAAAATACACCGAGTCGCCGGCTAAATCACTCAACGCGGCTGATTCACACGCGGCGCGCACTCGAGCGATTATCTCTCCCGTCTCGACGCGCGCCGCGCGCACTTGATTGATTCGGCGCTCCTCTCTTACCCGATCGCGCGCACCACGTGCTGCCGCAGCCCGACAACAGCCGGAAGGAGCTAATGCGCGGCTCTCCGCGATGACGCGCGTGTACACTCCTCGCGGGCGACGCGTCCATTGTCGCGCCTCGAGGTGGCCGCGAGGGAAAAAACGAGGAGGAGAGGGACCGGATTCTTCAAAAAGAGGTGCCTGCCATAATGGCGGGACCTCATGCGGAGCGACTCCTTTTTTTTCAACTCGCTGCTCTTGTTTCTTCGCTCCGCGTGCGAACGACGCTCGGCGGTTATCGCGCACGCGCGGCTCCCGGTGTACTAACAGTGGCTCTCTCGGCTCTTGGGAATGGTTTATTTTAGATTTTTCAGTTGGTGCGCGCAGTCCGCTCCCAACGTAGTTGGCGCGTATAGATACGATCGGTTTGAACGATTGCGATTGTCTGCGCGTCGCTTGATAAGCGCAGATTAGAGATTTGATATTTATTTATAAGTTAAATGAACCGATTGCTAATTTTTTTAAAAATAATATCGAGAATTGACTAAAGATGTACTGTATAGATTGACGAATTAATTGGAACAGTAATGTGCGAGGCGAATTTCTGCGCCGACTATTATCTTGAAATTATACACCTTTATTTATATAAATCCAGTTCGATAAGCGAGCCTCGGCAAGAGAAACCGCACTACGTCAACACAATAATACAACACGCGCGGTGAGGCTGTCCGGTTCAGGAGAAATGAAAAGACCACCTTCCATGCTAAATTCCTCGAAAAAGCTTTTAATTCATAAAAACCACCGTCGACTGTGCTGCTTTTCATTTTCTCCGTATTTCAAACAAAATTCCAGTTTTAATCGTACGATAAAAATCTTTTAATTCACAATTAATTATCCCGTAATTTTATTACAAAAGTAATAAATTACTCTTCATTATCAACGCTGACCAGACCACGCAATTTCCATTAAAAAAAAAAAACATTTTAGGAAAGTTGCAGTATTTCATTACAAAAGTCCTTTATCCGCGCAACAATCAAATTTTCTGAGAAGAGCCGCGCTCGCGGTCGGCGCGCGCATTATGAAAAGACACTTTTTGCGGTCGCCCATCAGCGCGCGAAAAAAGCCCGAGGAGAGGAGAGTACAGTATCGCCGGCTATACGTCATTCTCTCAATACGCGAGCTTCAACCCCCCCGAGAAACCGCAATTGCATCGCGCTCCTTTCTCCGTCCGCACGCGAAAAAAAGGCCGAAGCGAGGCGGACAAAAATCGACAACAGTGTACCCGTGTGTGTGTGTGTCGCGAAACTTCCGTCGATTTTCGTCGAACGCGAAAAAAGAAACGGCGGAAGAAGGAGAGAGAAACCGCTCGGCGCGTCTTTTGTGGAGGCGCTGGCCCAGCTGACCGCAAAATTGAGAGCTTCCGGCTCGCTCGGGCGCGAAAAGCCTCCGCGGGAATTTGGGCTGTCCCGGTGAGAACCGTAGGGTCCTCCCTTTCCTTTAGCGACGTCGGGAGAGCCGCGCTTCCCGTTTATTCCGTTTCATTCATCCTTCGCCGGGGAGCGTACGCCGCGACGTAAACAACTCGGCCGAGGCGAGCGGGATAAATATTTATTCGAACGGAGGTTTAATAAGGGAACAACGAGTCGCGGATCCGCTCGTAAATAAACAGACGATTTTTTTTGCATCGCTCGCGACTTTGTCGTTGGAATGTAGAAGGTACGTGTTTGGCTGAGTCCTCGCGGGGGATTATCCTCCAGGCCTGTTCCTTCGCTCCCGACCGGCTTCGGTATACTTGTATTGTTTTAGGATTCTCTAAAATATTTCCTTACGGAACAGTTAATTGCCTAGGGGACTTTTCTCAAGCTCGCAGTACAAAATTGTGTTTTCTTTTCTTTGCACGGGCATGTCGAAGGCCGTGTATTTTCTTCCCCTAACTGCGGGATCTCGTCTGTTTTAAAGGATTTTAAAGTAAATTTTAAGGGTGAAATCATTATCTGCTAGACTAATGATATTACTCGAGTTTCGTAGAAAAAAAAACTGTTCAAGATTAGATAAGCGGTGCAAGCTCTCATTCAGCACACTTTCTCTCCTAATCTACAAGTATGCATCTGCGTAAATTGATAATCGATTATCGGCCCTTATCGATCGCAGAGGCGTTTCCTCTCCTCTCGGAGCGGCCGCAGCTTCGGCCGACGCGGCGATGAGAATGCAGATGGCTATCCGATCGCTGTGGCGCCGCCGTTGTGTATACAGGCAGCTGGCTCCAAACTTTCGAGTTCATTTTTTGTTTTTTTTTTCCGAACGCGAGACACTCAAAAGCGGTTGCGTTGAAATATTGCTCTTCTGGTTTTTCCGGCGACACGAGTGTCATCGAGTTTTCATTAATTTTTTTTTTAAAAGCGCTGCGTTTACAAGTTATTTCCCGTCGACGTGAACACGAAATAGTTTATTAAGAACTAATATAACGCTAATTTTAAATTACCCGTTCTAAAATGTTTTAAATAAAAATCTAAAATACCATTTTATAAATAAAGCATGTAAATATTATTATCGATGCCTATTGTTTCTAATGAAGATTATTTTTTTATGTTTCAGGTGAGTTAACAGCAAAAAAAAGGCAACGTGCAATTATCTCAGCCACGTAAGTCGCTTATCAGCAGTAAACTCGATTTGCTCGCGCGTGAAGTGAGCGAAGCCGTTCCTTATTTGTTTTGATTAAAAGGCGGTTACTCATTTATCATGTATTGAGGTAGCGACTGCTAAATTGTCATTCTTATCGGCAGTGGATATATCTCCTTCGTCGTCTGCTCCGACTATATCCCCGCACGCGTCCGCGAATTCAATCGATTACTTCATCCATAAGTCCGGCGCTTCCGTCAGACCGGATATAAGCGCGGATTAAAGCAGCCGCATTCAAGACGACGGTGCATTAAAAATTGCTACGTAACTGTCCCATTTCGTTCAGCGTCGCTCGGCTGCAATTATCAAACGAATTACCGAGCGATAGCAAAAAAAAAGTAGTAGTACCTCGATCGCTGTACCCTATTACCTCTCATTACCCGCGCGTATCACGTAATTTTGTCATTGATCCATTTTAAGTGCAACCTCGTCTAATGTCTGCATCGAGCGCGCGGAAGATCGTAATAAGAGAGAAAAAAATAGACGCGACGGGGAAGGTTGAGAGCCACTGAGCGACGACTCCCGCCTAGCAGATGTTTACGGCCAGCGGTGGGTGTCGGGGCTCTGAAACGAGTGGTTTTCTTCCTTTCGCTTCTTTTTTTCCGGCTCGCATGCGCCATGTGCACGCCAGGCTCCCCCCGGATGCGCGCGTCAAAGGCTGTACGCGCACCTTCGACGACGAGTTTGAGGGAAGCAGGTTGCAAGCACCGCCTCGCCGCCAAGTCGATTAGGGATGTTCGCTTGCTCTGATTGAATGCTTATCACCTTACGCGTACCGACAGCTGATGCTTATGTACGTTCGAAATTTTTTTCTTAGTGAAGGTACAGGATTTATCGGTAAATCCTGTTTATTAACGACCCGTAATGATTATAATTGTGTATTAATGTAATTTCAATTATTACACTTTTTTCGTTTTCTCTAAATATAAATTATTCAAATTTATACGAATAAGTAAGTATGCATTTATTTAACGTTACAATTCATTTACTTACTCAAAAAGAGGGTAACGTTTTATATTAAATAAGTGTACGTGGATGAATTTCACTTATTGCGTATTTAAAAAATTTTTTTATCTTGAATTAATTCCTATTATTTTTTACTTAAGCGCCCACTCAAACAATACCGCAAATACATTTATATTTTAGTGTAAGGACTCAAGACAAAGTCTCCGGCAAATTTCAAGTGCACAAAGGCGAGATATTTTAATAAACGCCCGAACCCACTCGCAGACGGCTTCTCTCTAAAATTCCCCCCTCCCCTGTGGGCGCGCGACTTCATTCAGATTCGCTCGGTGCAACTTCGTTAAACAGCGCGGGGTCCCTTTTTCGGAGCATAATGGCCCTCGGGCCGCTCTCAACGCGTCGCGAGCTCCACTTTTTCTTTTAAAAAGAGCCGAGCCTCGCCTCGCAGGGGTAGGCTTTTGACGAGCAGGCAAGAGAGAGAGAGAGACGAAGAACGCCGTGAGAACGCGGCCTGCTTTTCGCGATGCGCTTCTTTGTCGACTGCCCCCTCCCTCCCCTCGGGGCGACAGGGTGTGCGGAGAGAGAGACTCGTTTCTTTTCGGACTGCACGCGCTTCGATCCTCCGCGGCGACGGGGAGTGATTCACCGTGTCCGGAAGATAGCGTCGCCGCGCGCAAATGAGGAAGCGGATACTAATATTGACGGGCTTGTTTTTCACTCGCTCGGGAGCGCGCCAAGCGCGATTCATCTTCTTCTGTGCTCTTTTATATTAATTAATCAATTTTTCAACGCGGAAGTCGATCGAATTTTCATACCTTCGTGTAATCCGTGCCGGGCGAAGTTGGAAAATAAAAAGCGCGTGAAAGGAGATACAAGGGGGACGTCCTATCGGCCGATCGTTCTAGGCGTAAGATTTCAAGAGGCGGCCGGGTGGCCCCGCGCGTCTCCGAGAAAACGAGGCACCGCCCGATAAAAGGAGACGACGAGGGAAAACCCCTTTTGTCCGCCGCACGATCCGCGATGACACGGAGGGATATCGAGTGTCCCTCTCCTTTCTCTTTCCCGCGCGTTAACGCCTCCTTCCTCCGCGCATTTTGTCGATAGCCCGCACTCCTGCGCACCCCCCGATCTGTTATTCAATAAGCTTGACGAGGCATTCGAAAAATTGGCGGGATTAATTGCAAAATTACGGACGCTTCGCACGTTTTATTAAAACCTTCGTTGTAAAACGAAATTAATTTTGAGAAACGAAGATGTCGTAGCAAGAAGCGTCATTTAATTATTACAAGAAGTCTTGCGTAATCTTGTCGGCAGGAAATTCATTGGTCGATACAGTTTTCAGCGAGAATTTCAAAAATAAAATTTTATGTAATTAAATTCTCAAGATTTTTCTCTTCATTATACTGAAAAAAATAAGGTCGAAAAATTTGCTACAAATTCTTGAATAGAGGGCTGACTTGAAACATGAATTACCGTAAATTTCAGAAAAATAACTACTTTTGTTGTAAGAATTTACGTAATTATGGTAAAATTTATTATAAAAAATGTAACTTTTAATTTCGTATATTTCTACTATCTTTTCTACATCTCAAATAATTTATAATAAATGTTTCTATTTATAAAATCTATTTCTATAATCTTGCGCACAAATTCCGTTACGTCAGTCTCTTCAACATGAAATTTATTGGCTGTCAGTTTTGAGCGGGAATTTCAAAAATATTATTACACCTCAAAGCGCCGTTTAATCCAATCTACTCTTCTCAAAAAAGTCGTAAAAGCCACGATTATAATTATATTTTCGAAAGAAAAGATGCTTAAAAGAAAGGCCAGGCGAGAACACAAGCGAGGCGCGTAGAGCTCGGTCGGTGAAGAACCGGTAGACGCGGGCAAACTCGTTACGAGCGCACATGTGGGTGCAGCGCCACTTCCTCTCCGTGCGCTGCAGCGACGGCGACGGGCACATGTGCGGTCTTGGCATAATCGGATACTCGTGGACGACGCGGCCCGGGGGAGGAGGGCCCGGCCCGGCCTCCCTCCCGCGACTCGCGTTGCGCAAGAAAACACTGCGAGAGACGCATTCCGGGCGGATGTCCCTCCGCTGGCCGGCTTTCTCCTCTTCCTTTTTTTCCATCCATCTCTTGCGGCCGGTAAATATACTCTTACATTTTCATCGCGCGAACGTACGCGTAGCGTTCAAAATTGTTTCACGCTCCGCGTACTTTTCGCTTTTAGCGCTCCGCTATCGTTTAAAAAAAGTTGTTAAAAATGATAATAGAACGTGGACGTGTACAATAGAATTTAATAACAGCAGCTCGAGATAAAGTAAACAAAAGCGACGCTCCGCGGTACATCGACTTTAAACAAATGCTTTCGAGGTCCGTAAAAAAAAATAGAGAAGAGAGAATTAGCTATTTGCTCGAAAGGCAATTTCGAAAACGACCATCTCGACGCCCGGCGTTATCTGCTTTCCTCGTCTGGTTCTTTCCCGCTCCATTTGGTCGATCGCGGCCGCCGAGCACATGCACGACGCGGGCGACAATGGCGGCACTTCCGCCGCTTCTCGGCCGGGAGCAGCCGGGAGAGAGAAAGAGAGTATATATACCTACCCGTCTTTCTCTCCTCCTCCCGCGCGAGCGCGTCACTGACGAGATACACGTCCTACAACGCGGCTCTTCAAGTGGGTCATCGAATAATCGACGAGCGTATATAGCCTTTGTCACCTCGCGCGCGCTTTTTTTTTCATTCATGCCGACCACGTGCTCTATCAGGCGGAAAATGGCTCGGGGGATCGCGATTCCGGAGGAGGGCCACCTTTTTTTTCCCTGTACCTTTGATAAGAAACGGGGTTCGATTGTCGGGATGATTGAATTTTTTTTTCTTGTAGGAAGATCGGATGGATTTTTGTATCTTATGTCGAGAAGGTGTTTTATTTTATTTTTAATTTCGAAGGAGAGGAACTCGTTTGTTTTTTCGTTTCGTTACGCGGCGAACTCACAAATTAATGCTAACAGCGTCTGAAATGCGCAAGCTTGAGCGCAAGTGCAATGACCCAATTAGCTCGACTTACGCGATAGAAAATGAGGTGATTAAACGTAAATTAAAAATAATCTCAAATAAAAACACTCCTTATTAATTTAAAAAACATTCGATTTAAAATAAACTAAAAAATAATGTAGATATATATACCTATATTAAAATACATAAATTAAAAGTAGCACTTTATTATTCAATTAGGATAATTGCAAAGGGGGACGATTCGAGCTGCTAAAAAATCCGCGCGAGGTAAAATTAAGCATCTTAATTCCTGACCTAGGATAAGTACGAACCACCGGCGCTGCGGTAGCGCCCGAGTCTTTTCTCATTGTTGTCGGGCTACCTAGCTAAGCCGCGCTGCGCGCGCGAAGTTTTATCGTCGCCTCCCACCCACTCGCGGCCGGCTCTTGAAGCGGTTTTGATTCGACGGGCGCGGTTTCGCCGCATCGCAAATTAGCGCTCCGCGCCTCGAATTACCATCCCCCTCTCGCGTTTTATTCGCAAGTCTACAATTTGTCCGCTTCGTTTTGATTTATTTAAGTAGTAAAGTGATGTTTTTAAATTTTTAATGACGATTTACAGACAAGAGTACTAAAATTAATGCTTAATTTTTATTAAAATTCGGAGAAATATTATATTATTAATAAAATTATTTATTTATGCATTTTAGTGACAAAACAAACAAAAAATCTTGATTCAAATTAAAGTAATTACGAAATTTATATCAGAGCATTTTGGCGCCATCAAACCGGATGTTTGCTCATTAACCAATTAAATTGCAGCTTCTTTAAACGCTTCACAACATGCCGATTAATATCACTAATTTAAGTATAATATACACAGCAGAAAAGACGGTACCAAAATATTTATTGCAGAGCAGGAATAAAGAAACGCCTAAGGTATTTAAAAAACGAAACTAATAAATTCGATTCGCGTTCATTCCGCAATTTTACAAGCCGCGCCGAGGCGTAAGAGCTGCTCGGCGTAATTTTCCCCTCGCGGTATACACCGCGCTAACGATCGGCACGTCCCCCGCCGCACTCGGATCCCGCGAGTGGAAAAGCCGGGGGAGAACCCGGTTAATCGGGAGGTGGGATAGGCGCGCTTAAAATTTTTCCGAGAGCCTCCGCTTCTTTTGCATCTCTCGCGGTGCGCGCGGACTCGCGAGCCCCGGGAATCGCGCGATAGCACGCAACCTTCCCCCCCTCGCCGCGGGTAATTGGCCGGTCGCGATCTCTGCGCCCCGCTTTTTTTCCTCCCGTCGCTCTCCCAGCAGCCGAGTTTCTCAGCGAGCGCAGAAATGCGCCTCGCTAATGCTCGGCGCGGATGGGCGAGCGGCCCCTTTTTTATCGCCGGGCCGAGCGCGTTTTCGGACAATTGAAATTTCGTTTTTGCGGGGCGAGCGTAATTGCTTTTCGGAAGTGCGTTGGACGAGTATAATCGCTCTTGTTATGGCAGAGAGTTGATTTTTATTTTTGCTTTTAAGCTTTCCGTTCAATATTGTTTTTGTATATTTTTGAAGCTAAAATTTTTTTAAGTAAGTAAATTTATATGTTTCTTTAGTACCTTTTAATCACTCACATTACGTTTCTCACGTTCTTATAAAAAATTGTAATATGAACCTTTATTATTATATTATAGTGAATTTCAATACTAAAATATTTAAAACAATCGAGAAAATAAAAATAATTTTATTTTATATATCTAGAAACACCTCAACCCTGGTAGCAAATTCACCATAAATTGACCATAACTGATCAATAAAGAAGGCAATTGACCATAAATTGACCATTTTATGATTAATCTTCTACCAGGGAATTGACAGGATTTAACGTAGCGATTAAAAGGTTGAAAAACGGAAAAAAGGTAGAGGGTTAACGACGAATTTTTTTCGCGAGGCAGCCGTCTCAAGGCCTTCGAAAAAACAGGCGGCGCGAGCACGTGTTTTCACCGTGTCGCGTGTGTTGCGCCGACACGTCGAGGGCCTTACGCAATTAGCCGTGTGCCGGTGCCTCATTGATAACGCGCTGAATGAGATTTCGGCGGGAGGCTCTTTCCTCCTTCCTTCGAGATTCGCGACGTGAAAGGTGAAAATCGCCCGGGGCGCGCGCGCCGAGTAATGCGGGAGCGATGTAACGACGCTGGGAAACCCGTTTATCGGCGAACGTTGCATATGATTGCGCTTTATGTAATCCTCGCGATTTCTTTGTGCGCGCATTCTCTGATTGAAGTTTTCACTCGATTAAGCCTCGCGAATTAGCGCCGCGGGGCCAATTAAAGTTGCGCTACTATACCCGAAAAGTAAATATAGAGGCCGTTTCGCAATGTGGGCATTGAATTATGTATACAGAAACAAAACCGCCGAGATGGAGCCTCGAGATGGGAGCGCAGGACTGCCGATCGAATCCTTCCTTTTTTATCGTGTCACGGTCAAATTCGAAATAGAATGGTAATTAAAACTTGCGCAACCGTGCGGGATCCCCCCGCGGGTGCGTGAAAAGCGAGAAAATCGAGATCGCACGAATAACGAATTCGCGCCTCGTCCGCCTTTCACGTAAAACTTTACATAATAACCAGCGGGCCGTTTTTTACACCCGAAACCAGTATCCGCGGATGGAGCGAAAAAAATGGCCGCGCGCTTCGACTTCCGCGCTTGGGCCCCGCGTCGCGCGCGCTATCGGGCCTTATCGCACGCCTCGCGAGTCGCGCGAAAGGGAAAGCAATGACTGTCGAATGGGCGCGCTAAAAGCCGGCTAGATGACGGGGCGCATTTCGCTCTTCGATTATTACCTACTTCGCTACGGGGTACGCCTCGCGCGCGCCGTCGCAAAAACGTTAATGCTCGCGCCGGCCGTTGATCTCGACATTGACCCACTTGCCGGCGCTCGCGCGCGCGGGAGCACGAATTTTCCTTAACCTTTTAACGCTCGCGATATGCGCGATCGCTATCGCCGGCAGTTGCGAATTTTCGTTCCGCTCGTTTGGCGCGAGAGCCTCCAGCCTTGCTTAGAAAAATTCGAGGTTGCGGTTTGGCCGGGGAATGTGACGCGCGCGCCTCAAACGGTTGTGGTGAATGGACACGGGAACGGGGGAGCGCTCTGGAGCGGTGTGATGTAATTTTGTCGAATTGTTACAGTGACAGTGTTCGGTAAATATTTAGGCTCTTTACCGGGTGTTTCGTAATGGTTTTTACAGTTTCTGTGTATATTTATAGATTTTAAATTCAATAAGTCTGAACGTAATCTAGGAAAACTTAGTGTGGTCTTTTTTAAGGATGAGGGATATGTTACGGTTTTTGTCTAAAAATAACCATTATTGAGGAGAGAAAAAAATTTCATTAAAATTACGGTAGCCTTTATTAAAGCGAGGTCGTTACAAAGTATTATATGGTTATAGATAAAAATTAATTATTTTTTGCAAAAATTACTACGTGTTAGTAATCTTGTAATTGTTTGGTAATAATTACGCGTAACTTGGTAATTGCGTCTTTTCTTAGTAATTATTACAAATCTTTAGTAATTTTTACTTATCAAAACTACTGTTATCTCGTACCAAATGTTTACCAAACGATTCTTTCCGTATATACATCATAATAAAGTAACATGAAAATTTTACTATAAATCTTGTATCATAAATAAAATTTTCATAATTTAATAACTGCAGTAAAATTTAATATCAATATTTTAAAATGAAGTATAGTTTTCAGATTTGATCACTATAGGAATTTCCTCCAATTATCAATCAATTAAAACAATCGATAACTTAAATAACAGATGCCGCTGAAATAAAGATTCCGAAAAACAAACAAAAATTAATTTCTTAGCTCAGCCCGATAACCGATTAAAATCCAGAAAATCTATTCTTACAAATTGGCCGTAAAAGAAAGAGGCGCGCGAAAAAGTCGGAGCGCGCGACAGAGTCTCTCTTTGTCCCGATCCACTCGGACTCCCCGGGCGAAAGGGGCGACGAACGATAAAATGACGGCCGTAAATCCGAACCTTGTCCCAATTCGCAGCGGCGCCGTCGCGCGCGCGCCTCATATTTGTCCGGGAAGTTAACGCCTTCTTATCGCGCGCTCGCGTGTGCGTGTGCCCGGTATCCTTCGAATTGAAAGCGCCGCGCCCGACCGGCCGGCCGGTCAGTGATTCACACTCCTCTCGCGCCTCCGTCGGGTTTCTCTTAAATTTGCCGAAATCCTCGGACGTAGCGGCCTCTTTGTGCGAATCCTCCTAATGGTTATTCCTGCGAAACGAGATTTTTCTTTTTCTCGGCTTACTTCTTATACGTACATTTTTTTTCTAATTTATGTACGATTAGATTTGACTTCTGGAAGTGTCGTGAAGTAGTACGATGGTATTTAATTTACATTATACACTAATTTAAAGTCGTACATATATGTAAATAATATTATGTATACAACTGAAGGAAATCAAATCGTACTATAGTAGTACGATGGTATTTAATTTACCTTACACACTAATTTAAAGTCGTACATATATGTAAATAATATTGTGTATACAAATGAAGGAAACGACTACTACACTACAAACTTCAAAGACAAAATTTATTAAACTTTTCGCACTGTTTGAACATGCCGATGGACGATTCGTTTCTGAAAGCCTATATATAGCGACCGCGCATCGTTCCGAGAAACGAGAGAGGCCGAAAATTTTTTTTTCGGCAAATCGGCCTGCGGTCAAAGTGGAGGAAGAAAAAAAAAATATTCGTGGCGCGGATTTCACCGCGACCGCGTTTATTCTAATGAACGGTCGCTTTCTCGAGGCCGCGCGCTAGCCGTACCGTGTGTGGCAATTAAGTTACTAAACGGCCACTAACTCGCGCGCTACTCTAACGAGCCGGAAAGAAGCGAAAAATTACGCGCGCTAACCCCGATTTTCGAGCGCGGGGTTCGCCTCTATTGGACGCCCGAAATTGCATCACGCGGCTCTCATTTTCATAAATTAAGTCTCGTTACGCTCATCGGCCCGCTAATGCGTCGCTCGCGCGCGCGCTCGCCTCTGTGTTGACGCGAGCCGCTCGCCGCCCCATAAACAAACGATTTTAAGTCGATCGAAGAATCGAGGTTGTTTATACGATGAATTATTACGGTTTAAGCAATTATTGGTTACAGACTTGTGTATGCGCATGTGCAATGATTATTTATTGTTTTCTAATGCGAGAATCGAAATCATTTCGCGTTTTTTTGTAAATTAAAATAAAATTTTATTTTATTATACGTACGCGGATTTTTGAAATAGAAATGAATGTACTGTTTTTATGCTGATTATCCGTTGCATCTTTGCTGGAGGATCGGCTCTCGAGTTGGCGAGGGGCCGGCGTGGGCGAGGCGGGCTTTTATGTAAATTAATTAAGTCCGGCGCGATAGGGGGGGAGAGGCGAGCTTTTCACGGAAAATTTGCACGCTCAAGTGCAAGGTTGAACGGCCAGCGTTTCCGCCCCCGCGGAGGGGAATTTCGAGTGCCCGGGGCAGAATTTAATATCGGCGAGTTTCCTCGCTTTGAAGGCAAACGTTTAGACGGGATTTGATGAATCTAATTTGCCAATGCTCGGGTAAATAGCGCGAAATCCGCGCGGCAGTGCTCACTACTCCTGGCCTTTTGTACACCAGATTAAATGTCACGAGCAAATATTTACCCCGCCTGTTTCAATGTTTTCGCATACTGAGAATCTTTTATCAACTACGAGGTATATAAGTAATTCGAACTTTGCGCTGACTGTCGTCTGCGGAGGAAATCCACTTGTCGGTAAAATAAAGGATTTCACTCCATCGAGCAGAGTGAAATTTCACTCTCGCGTACATTGAATCGTGCAGATTTCAAGGTATTATATCATCGTTTAAACAATACAAAAAAAAAGCTTCGAGATAAATCAGACTAGAGCGAGCCTCTCCTCGAAATTCCTATACGCAGTATCTCATTGGTGCGTCCGGTGAAAATTGTAAAATCGTAAATTTCGAAATTCACGAGGAGGAAGAGGAGGCTGGGAGCGCCGCGCGCGGACGAGCGGTAGTGCCGAGGGAATTTGTTCGCACGCTCACTTTCGTTCCAGAGCCACCTTCCTCTCCTCCGGGCCTCGCGCTCTCCCCGCATCTTCTCCTCTTTCTCTCTCCTTTTTTTCCCTCCTTTTTCAGCCGGCGGCGCGGTGGCGGTCGTTGTCGTCGCGTTTTCGGACCCGCAGCAACCACCGCGCTCCTTCTTCGAATTCTATCCGGGGCCACCTCGCCTCGGCCTCCTCTCCCCCGTCGGGGCATTATTTTTTAACGCTAGCATTTTTCATTCAGGTTCCACAATATTCGGCTAGTCTGGCTCCCGGCGTACGAAAATATTTCCTTCACTTCATTCTCAAAGTATGCGTATAATTTTTTTTTAAGTCTTCTAGGAAAATCGATCGCTGTTATTGCGCTTAAATGTTTTTCGTACCCTTTTAATAAAATTCCTTAGTATTATTTTTCTAAATTGAAATATTAAATATTTAATTTAACATTATTCAATAGAATATTAGTCATTAATCAAATCGCTTTTTTAAATACTTAAATACACCCGACCATCGTGTTTTTAAGAGAAGATACAATTAAATATAGAGATCTATAAAATAAATTAAAGATTTTGTTTATAAAGAAACAATTTGACGGGTTGATTTTGACTACACACCAGAAGCAAACGAAATAATCTTTCTTTTTGTCGAGAGCAAAGTAGGAGCTTAAATAAGGGTCTAGCAGCGTCGACTGGCGTGCAAGGGATGTATAGAAAGAGAAATAAGGTCCAACTACAGCTCGTCTCTTTCCGAAGGAAAAAAAAGAAAGAAAAGCGAATGGGCGGTCGGCGGCGCTTTAATAGCTCGCACGGATCCTCGGACTCGTGTATATATACATGTATACCCCGGAGAGACAGAGAGAGTCGCGGTTCTCAACTCTACCGCCTCGCACAAAAGGCACCAAAAATTTTCTTCCACGCTTGTCGGAAAACGCACCAGGCAATCCGGATTTTCACTCGCGACTCCATTAAGCATCTGCCGAGCCACCCACGTACCTCGGGCGGCGAACAACACCTCTCGAGAGTCGATCCGTCAAAAATCGATATCCCCAGCGCGAGGTGTCCTTGCAACAAAGGCAGGAGAGAGGTGCGAGATTCGCGAAGGCTGACTTATGGATTTTCGTGCGGCTACGTATATACCTACCGGAACAGGGCGGCGAGAGCGTGTCTTTGTGTTGTCGGTCGCGTTTGAGAGAGCCGCTACCGCTCGCTCGCCTTGAGGCCCATTACCGCGCGATCGTCGTCTCTGCCTCGACGCAGCCAATTCCGTCGCTCCGCGGGGAAAATGCACTTACTTCCTGCAAAAATTGCTGACAAAATATAATTACTTCATTTGAGTGTTCTGATTAGTTAGTGCGACTAAACGTCCGGTTCAGTGGCGCCAAAATTCAAAATGTTATATGAATTTAGTTTTTTAATTTCAGTAATTAAAGATTTATGTATCCTAGTCGATTGATATTCATTTTTATTGTACATTTCCGAGTTTTAGTATTTGTGGCGATCGTTTTATTCGTAACTATAACGGACACGATTTATTTTTGCAATTAATGTTTTTATTTGCATTTTCGCGGTACTACTTAGGACTTTGGTCTTCAATCCATTCAATTGACTCAATTCAATTAAATTCAATTTTAACACATTACCATCAGCTCTAGAAAATTGAGATTCACATTTCGGTAGGCACCTGTCCACGCGATTTTAAGTATTCACGACAAACATTGGTCGAGTAAAAGAAACTTTCCCGGAGAGAGTTTTAAGGTCTGGATCGAAATTTCGAACGTCGATGGTAGCCGATGGAGTAAATATTTTCGCACAAAAGGCATCCCGGTGCGCGCGGCCGAGCGCAGTTCCTCCCTCGTCTCCCTCGCACTTGTCGCTGCCTCCCCCCTCCCTCCCCGCGCGTCCGCCTATTATTAAGCTTCGTCGCGATTTATTTGTGTCTGCGGCGAATCTGCCCGTCCTGCGGCGGCGTAGTCCGTCCGTCCCTCCCCCCCGAGGTAGGGACAATTCATTAGGCCGGCCGGGACGGTCCTACTAATCACTTTTTGCCGGCCGCTATCGGAGCCGCATCTGCCGGGCGAAATTCGCCGCTCGCTCGGTTAATTAAGCGATATCAGTGATTTAAGACTGCCTTCTTTCTTTTTTTTAAATGCATTTCTCTCTTTCTGTTGCAGGTAAGCACGAGGATCGATTTTCGATGCTAGTCTCGGTGTGCGGAGCGACTCGTAAGTACCGGAGAGAGCGACACTCGCGGCAGGAGGAAAGGCGGCGCGCTGCACAGGTGCGGGATTTTGAAATTGGACGCGCCGGCGTGCAGCGGCCCCCGGGTATCTCCTCTTTCCTCTCGCGTATCTGCACGGCCCCGAGCCCCGCCGGATCTTCTCTCCTCTTTCTCCTCCCTCCGTCCGAAAACGACCGTGAAAAAGTATATCGGTCCGCTTTGTTCGGGGATCGGTCATTTCTTTTCTTTTATTTTTCCTTTCTTCTGCTTTTTTTCTCCCTCTCTCTCTCTACACCAGCCTCGCTCGGAGGAGGTCGGCCGAGGCTCTTCACGGGTTCTCCCGGAGGAGTAGAATTTTATGATTTTATCGTGGTTAATTGTTTCGGATGCGTAGCGTCTCTAAATCATCGTTTAGTCGAGGAAAATTCATAATAGTCTTTCGAATTTTTTTTCAATTCTCGCCAAGAGTAGAGTGAAAAATTAAAAAAAAACACTAATTGAATTAAAATTCAGTGTTTTCTAGAGTCCGCTTAATTTTTTCTCGAATTGAGTGGTTTTTCAATCTTCAAGATTTTAAGAACAGCTAATTTTTCTTTAAATATGAATATAAGTTAAATTCATATATTTCACGTTCTTAATAATTATGAAAATATATACACGTATTCTTCGTAATAAGTCATTCACTTGTTCGATAACTGAATTAGTTCGATAAAAGATGTGTAACTTTTAACGTTAAATTATAAGTACACGTTAAGGGACTTCACTTTTTACGTTTATTAAAAAATATTGAAACTCCTCTAATAACCATGCACTAAAATAAGGACAGTTTTACTACTACAGTCATTTAGTATCTTCCGGAACGCCTCGCATCCTAAAATCCTCGGTAAATATACGACAGTCCGAACTAAAAATGAAGATATCTCCGCAATTGCCTCGAATGATCGTGAAGCACGTGTCGACTCAATCGCCGTAAGCGTCGCGACAGATAGTGTTCTTGCACGTCGGCAACCTGCAAGAGTCTCCTCGCCCCGTAAGTCCTCCCCGAAAAGAAAGCTACCACCGTTGCAGCATTAAATTTAACGCCGCCGCTTGGTGGCCGGCGCGCGTACCTGTTCCATCCTCCGAAAAATCCTCCCGGGGGCCGGGCCCAGGTAAAGGAGGAGCCGTCCGCGGACAGTCGGAATTCCGAAGATTATTGCGAGGCGAGAGCGAGAGGGACCCCGGCGAGAGAGCATATACCTGGCGGTCCCCACGGACACTGTCTTCTTTGTCTCTCCCGGGGCCCACGGACGCGCGCGATTTCCGAGGCTTAATAAGCGGCCGATTCGTCGTCGAGCTGTGATTTACAATCGCGCGCCGATCGGGCCGATCCTTCAATTACGCCTCGCAGGACCCGCAGGGATAAATTCACTCAAGGCGTCGTGTTTACCCGGGACAAGTCGTGCGCCTTCCTCTTTCCGACTCGGTGCACGAGTTCGCGGGTATACATATCTCCGATTCTTCAGGATAATATGAACAGTGTAGGAACGATATTTTTTTAGCGTTTTTAATAAACTTTCAAAATGTACCGGTTCCGTTTTTCTTGCCGATTATCTATATAGTATTCTATCGAAAAATTGAAAGAGTCGATATTTAGAATACTTATTAAAGAATTTTTTTTTTTAATTTCATTATTATCCACTTGATAGAATATCAAAAAATAATGGTTACGTACTTTTTTCTTTTTTTAATTCAGTAATTATTGAGAAAAGATATTATATAACTTTGAAAATGCGTATGACGTCACGATCGTACAGTACATATATTTGTACTACATCGAAGAGACATTACTGTTGCAGTGAATTTGATATGACTATATCTTTATTAATAATTATTAAATTTCAATTAATTGAAAAAAGAAAAAAAATGTGCTCATTGTTTTTTAATATTCTATCTCTATTTCTTTTTAAAGTTACATTACTAAAATACCACTAAAAATTAGAGGCATGCACTGAGAAAAAAATGTAGTGATTTTAAATAAATATTTATTAAAATGATACTATTAAATATTTACTTGATTCAACTAAATATTTAATTAGTACTATTTTAATAAATATTAATTTAAAATCACTAAATTTTTTTCTCAGTGTGTTCTTTACTAATCGTCATTCAATGGAGCACACTTCACTAAATTTCAGTGCATTTTACTAATTATCAGTAGCTTCATACTCATTCAACTTTAGAGAACCGATCAATCATCACAATATCGACAAACATGATTTTTCCCCATGAGAAGAACAAACATTTTATTACGATTAACTGAGAGTAACATTCTGCACCCAGTAGGAATTGAGATCTCACGATGAGGCAAAGCAAAGTTCAGGGGAGGATCGAAGCATATCCGCCGGTAATGACGGACTCTCCCGTCGGGGCCTGAAAAAAACCGCGCCTCCGATGAAAGAGCGCACCGTGAGAGGCGTAATGCGCGCAAGAGTCAGCCGGGAAATAAGTAGCAGAGCAAATTGAAGAGAGCGACGCATCGGCTAATTGCCGGCCATCGCGTAACTCGCGCTCCGTCGCTCTCTAAACGAGTTGCACTCGAAATTGATACCACCGTGCGGTGCCACTCGACGTAAATTTGCCGTCCCAGGCAAAAAGACACGTCGCATTTTTTTTCGAAATTTAATTTTTTGTATCAATCGATTCGTTGAGTAAAGCTGAATCTAATTTAAAAACGAGATATTTAAAGTATTTCCATTATGTACGTTTAAATGCAAGAAAAGCATCGAAAAATGAAGCTCCGATGAGTAATTTCACTACTTACGGTCTTCTTCCCTTGTAAAATCATCGAGCAAAGCGCATTTGTAGTAATAATAATAAACAGAAAAAATCGTAGAAAATGACCGTAAGTGCTCTTACGGTCATTTTCTTTTATCAAGTATTTTCGGCCGAGTCAAAACAGTAAGTCCATTTTCTTGCCTTGGTAGAAAATTCAACATAAATTGACCATAACTGGTCAATAAAGAAGGTAATTGACCATAAATTGACCAATTTATGATTAATTTTCTACCAGGATGCGATTACAATTAAAAAAGTTGTTATTTTATTACGAAAATGAAAAGAGCAAGTCCATTTTACTTTAGAAATGATTTTTTTAAATCAAACATACAATTTTCGTCCTAATTTCATTAGTGAATAGTTATTGTTAATTTTCTCGGTTTCATAGCCACTGCACTTACGCATCTTTTTGCCCAGTACGTCAGAAATCATCATCTCTCCCTCTCCTTCTCTTTACATCCCCGCCGCGAGCGATTTTATTTTTCGGCTGTGAATCCCGGGAAGCGAAGCGTTTCACGCGACAATGGCTCGCGAGTGACATGCAATTTCCACGTCGTACCGCCGAAAACAATTTCCTGCCCCGATAAGAGCGTCATCGCCGCCCGGGAATAAAAGGAGGGAGAGCGGAAGGAGCGCGCGCGACGCATGCCGAACGATCGGGGGGCCCGCGGGCCAGACGGGCCTCGAGGCCGTCGCCGACCGCGTTTCCCCGAATCCCCGATCCCCCGGCCTTCGCCTTCTGCTTTCCACCTTCCTGCGTTTCTTTTTTTACTTTTGTTCGCGGGCCCGCGGCTCGATCGATTTGGGTGGCTCGCACGATCGGAATTGCCGGTTACGCAAGCGTCCGATTTTAGGCCGGTATGTGGAAGAAAAAAATTTTGGAGGTGTGTATATTATAGCTGCCGGTAAAATTTTCAAGAGCATCGTATATACACAGTTCTTTAACGTTGCACTGTACCCTCTGCGGTTGACGCGCGTTTGTTTTCGAGCAAGCGAGTTACTTAACCGACAATGACGAGTATTCAATGAGCTCCTCTCGCCGGGGCGTGCACTTTCGGAGAATCCGTCTCCTCTTTTTTAAAGGAGGGGTGGAGGTTTTGAAAAGGCGGATTATTGTACGTAATGCGTTCCGGAGCTCTCCCTTTCTTTTCACGTACTTCCACCTTTTTCTTCTTTATTGCGAGTTATCTCGAACAAACGTGCCTGTATCTCTCCAGGTTTCCCCCGGCCACACGACTGTATCAGTTCTTTTTTTCCTCTCTCTCTCGGCTCGTTCATCTGCTTTTCTCCGCGCGCCGTATTTTCCCTTTGTTGTCTGGGCCCGTCATAAAATCTCCGGCCGGATTCGTATCTCAATGCGGTTCGGCGACTGCGCGCGAGCCTCACCTTTCCTTCGCTTTCGAATATAAACGCGCGCCTCGCTTATTTGCGTCGCACTTCTCTCCCGATAAGCGTGACATAATACAACAAACAAATAACATCTTTTTTTAAAGCTTATATCTTTAAGAGAAAAAAAAAAATACTTACGTAAACAGAGATTAGAAAATACGGCAATCACCGAAAAGTCCTTATCCTCGCCTCGCGAGGTTTACAAACAATTTCGTTCACCTTTCATCGACATTCGAGGGTACGAGCGTCGCGCGCCGTCGAAAAAGCGAGATGAAAGAAAGCGAGGCGCTCCGGGGGGAACATAAAAGGTGTCCGCTCGCGCCGGGGAAAAAAGCACGTGGCCGGTGCGCGTATACATGTGTATATATAGGTATACGTACGCCTCACCTTTGTGCGTTCCTCTCCGCGGCGTGCGTGCATCTCAAGGCCGCCAGCGAGATGGAGGCGCCGATTTTCTCGTCTGCTCTCGAGCGCGCATACCGATAAAGCGTGGGATGGTACTGGCTTATCGTCTGTACACCTCGCTAACGTATACGCGACGCGAGTTTATTAAACAACGTTTAGGCTATTGTTTTTTTTTATTCAAAGAGACGGGGAAGTAAAATTGACTTGTTCGCCTCTGAAAAGCCACGGCGATTACGAAATGGAGCCGTGGAAATTCTTTAGTGCCCGGTGTATATCGGCATTATATAAAATCACCGGGAACGCAAAGTACGAATGGCTAAAATACACTTATATTTAGTCACGTTCGGGCGGCACGTGTTGCGGCGCCGCGCTAATGCCACGTGTAATTGAAGAAAATTGAAATCCTTAACAATGGATTCTTATTAAACCACCGGCGTTACGTCGAGGCCCCGCACAATGCGTCGCGACGATAACGGCGGATTACGAAGTGTTCGGATAGAAATTTTCGAAATTTGAATTTTAAACGTGAAATTTTTCGTCGCGTGCACAGAAGCGACGGGGGCAGATCCCCCGGTTGAGCGGCACTGGTGCATCGAATCGTTGAACCGCGGAGTGGTTCAGTGGCTCCAAGGCCGGCGGAAACCCAGTCGTGCGCGCGCGCTCCGTCCTCTCTTTCTCTCTCTTTCTCCTGCGCGCAGGATGCGCTCGCGGCCGTTCCTTCGCCGCAGCGCCTCTTCCACCGGGAGAGAAGCTTCTCGTTCCTTCCTTCCTTCTTTCGCTTTCGCCCTTCTTTCCGCTCGCCGCTTCTCTCTTTTTTCCGCGCGGGAAACAAAAGATCGATGCTTTCTGGATCGTCGCGTCTCCATTTTTTTTCGTCGAGTGCAGCGACGTCCGCGCCTCGCGCTAATGCAGCGATGAATGGAGAGGAGGATGGAAAAAAAAGTATGACGCACGGTGGAGGAGACGTGCGGCAACTGTTAAAAAGGCCCCTTTCGTACGGGGAATCGCCGGCCGCGTTTAAAATTCAAATGAAACGGACGAGAAAACCCGCGACGTATAAAAACCGGCGGAGCCGATTTTCTGATCCCGCGGGCGAAGAGGCATCTTTCGAAATAAAATACACACTCGTCCCCTCGGATGAAAATCTTCGCTGCTCACTGCAGCCTCGCTGATAAGATCCGCAACTGACCGGCGTCGGAGGTGGACGCTATAACGTTGAAATTCTAGTTTGCAGCGGGTTTTTCTCGCCGTCCATTTTTACTCGATACCGGCGCTTGAAAATCCCGCCGTTTAAATCTGAAATTCCATTTAACACCGAGTAAAGGGGACGCCTTATCTCGCGCGACGAAATCGCCGGCGATGATCACCCCTCCCGCGGCGTCGACGTGATGGTCGTCGCCTCCCGGGCGGGCTCGCGCCGCGCGGTGGCGCATTCTCGGCTCTTGTTTTCGCTCTCGTTCGTCCGCTCGCGGCGACCATTTTAGGAATGAAATTCGCCGGGAGATAATGCGACGCCACGGGAAAAAGGCGCAATGCGCGCTGGCGACCGCAAGGACGTGACGCTCTGCTCTGGCTCGCCTCTCGGCAGCATCGCGGATCTCGACGACGGCGCACGCGGGGCAATGAAAGGAGAATAATACAAATGATAATGAGCGAACGTTTACTTGTGAAAAGTGGACGTGATATTATTGTATGTAGGAGAGTATTGGAATTTCAGGTTACAGATTTTGTGGAAATTGTGGGAGATGCTTTAACTGGTCCGAAAAAAGTATGTATATACACTACAAAATAAGTGAATACAGTGAATAGTCTCTAATTTTGCAGTGTATATACACTTTTTTCGGATCAGTTGCGGACTTAT
>UXGC01001488.1:0-22226 GCA_900480045.1 Eurytoma adleriae | reverse complement strand
CCAGAACTCTCCTAGCCCTTTGGCTGACCACACATACACTCGTTCTACTGCGCCAGAACTCTCCTAGCTCACCTACTAACAACTTTTTGAGCTGTTGAACCGGAATTCAATTTAAAAATAGTTTGCGAGATCAGTACGGTGTACGAGCTTGGTAGAGTCAACGCCTCAGTCTGGTCGAGTTCAAGATAGGGTCTTGAAGCCGGAAATTTAAAATAATTATTTAATTTAAAACTGCAGGCAAAAATTATATCAACAATTGAATCGCCAAAAGGTGTACAAAATAGATTAAAACTTCTATACTGAAAAATGGTGTGAAAGTGCGAAGAGATGCAGAGTAAGCTGGCAAGATTTAGCGCACGCTTTCAACAACCGCGTTTGCTCAGGAGTTATAACTTTAAAAAGTATGAATTTGCTTCCATTTATGAGAAACACCGAACCATTATTTCAAGCAAGAGTACAAAGGCTTTAAAAAAAGAAGACTATTAAAAGTTTATGAAGAATTAACTGCTGAATTTGCGATAATTAAAAAAGCTGGTAAAGAAGTACCTGAAATGAAATACTTTTCCATGAAAAAAGGTTGCAAGCTTTCGAAAAAATAAGTAACTTTGAAACGTTAAACAAGTCAATGAGAAGATTATCTTTATTTTTTTACAAGTATTAATTTGCTGAAATTATGTTTCATTATTTTGAGCTTTATATCATAAAAATTAATGCCAAAGACTCTAAGCCCCCAGTTGTCTACAAAACATTTAGTTGACGAAAGAATTAAGATAATTAACTAGTTAGTTTTCTAGGTTAAAGCGTGCTCGGACGAGTAAGTGCACCAAAGCGACCATTTTTCTTTTGCCTACAGTCACGTTTTCTACGTGAGAATTTAAACGTATACACCAAGCTTCAAGGGTATTTTAGGATATATACACTGCTTTGACTATCAACGTACTCATAGAACTCCCTTTATTTTTTTGGGAAGATTTTTTGATTATTCAGATTTTACGGGATGTGAAAGAAGCTTTCGCGGTAGAGTGTGAACCGTTTTACAAAAGTTAAAAACGACAGTTTTATTTCACTTCGTTATTCATTGCAGATATACGCGTTTTCGTGAAAAATATAGTTTGCAGCGGTGAAGCTTTATACTTTTAATCCATCGAGCTTTAAATTTACAGAGGGTCCTAGAACCGAGTAGTGTAAACACGCCGAAAAGCCAATAAAGTTTCGGACGCAATTTCAGACAGTTGCATGTAAATCTGCAACGATGAACAATGCAATAACTTAATGCAAGCGATTTCGCGCCGAAACAATTTGGACAGTAATTTTAAGCCGCTTAAAATTAACACGTCTCTTTCAGCGAAGCCATTAAGTAAATAATGTGCGTTATAAAATTAAAGGCAATGAACCGTCTTTTTTTTAACGAAACTATCTCGCAACTTTTAGTACCTTATTGCAGCGCGGAAGTTCGCCCGCAACTTTTTGAGTTAGCAAATGTTACTTCGCCATGCTCCGCTTTAAGGCGTCTTAAAAGTTTTTAAGCTCGTGTAACTAGATGCAACCCGCCCTATACACAAAAAAAAAGAAAATTAAAAAGGGAAAGATTATCGCGAGGCTAAAGAGTCGAAAGAAAAAAAGGACCGTTTCCTTGAGACATTCATCGGTCGACTTTCAAGTGGGCAGAGCCGAATTTCACCCGGCGCTGGAATAAAGAGGGAAATTCGCGAAACCGCTCTTCAAGCGCCGCTTAGGCGAGAACACGCGAACCGTACAGACGGAGAGACGAACTACCGTCGAGTTTTTAATAAAAAAACTTTGTTCCTTCATACCAGAAAAGCGGACGGGTGCGTTAAGCCTTGCAAAAAAAGGGAGGGGTAACGGAAGGAGGCCAACGAGAGGCGAAAAAAAAAGAGAGGTCCACGTGACTCGAATGCGCGGGCCGCGTTAAAGTGCAATTTTTCCATTTCTGCACGCTCGGTTTGAAAAATTACAGGGCCCGAGCAACTTTTTCCCCGGCGGCTGCATTCGTTGCTCGTACGAGAAATAAAAAGTAATATCGGGGAATTGACGAAATTTTGCGTTCTAACCGGTGGACGAGCGACGATAAAGTCATTTTCATTAGGAACGGCTTAGAGAGCTTCCTGCGTAAATTAGCGTAATTGAATTTTTTTTCACAGGATTCGAGTGGAACGGTTTCCTTTTGCAGAGGAAGATTATCAAGAGGGTAGGATGTTTGCCCTACTTCGTTCCATTACTGAAATAATTAGGAGCGTTTGAAACTCTTGGGCTTCGATCGAGAAGAAATAAATGCCCGAGAGCTCGGGGAGAAATTGCTGCATATTTCACCGTAACAAGATTTCTAATTAAAACAACGAACTCCTTTGTAAAGAAGGGAGAAGGAGCACTCGTCGAAGTAATCAATGGAATCTCCGCAATACAAAGGCCTCGCCGCTGGGGTAAAAAGCTTAGCTCTCCGATCAACCCAATTTTCGAGTTCATTAGTGCACCAGGTGCGATTTAAAGGAAGATTTAAGACTCTTAAATATTTGAAGTCCTGGCGATTTTCAAAATTATCCATTTCCAAAGGGGTGCTCTCTGTGGTCTTTGTTTCACAACAAAAGATTAGAAGAAGTAAAATATTTAGTCGAATGTCGGCTTTCTTTTTTTCTTTTTTATTTCTTCGCATACGTTACAAGTGAAATCGCAAAATTAGGTCAATTGGAAGCTCCTTCCAACCGCGGCGAGATATTACGCTTTGAGAAGTTTTTCTGAGTTCCGATTATTTTCTGCGACTGTTCCAAGATAGTCCAGTGTTTTCCGTTAGTCTCGGCCTAAGTTTACCGGCTGTTTTCTTGACTTTCACTTCTCTGCGCTTCAGTGATGGAAAGATCGACGCTTTTCTTTTTTGTTTTAATTAATTAAAGTTTCTTTCGTGCCTCGGATGAGCAGCGCGCCAGGAGACCGCATTCAGAGCCGAGAGGATTAAGGTACACAATGGCATCGAAAATGAAGGTTGTTTCTTGAATTATTTCTCTTGCGGGGCTTTGAAGCGAACACCGAGAGAAATTTTTGCATTAAATGTAATGAAAATGTAAGGTAGCTTGTTTCAAGCAAGTATGAAATTAATGAAATAATTATTAAATTGATATAATAGTTATTAAATAAAATGTGTAATCATTAATTTTTAATTATATGCACGAATGGCCCGATGCCTAACCAGACTCCAGTTTCACTATCGTTACAAAAAAAAAAATGCGAATCCTATTTTCTACTTAAAAAGATACGCGCCATTTATTGTGACTAAAACAATGGGAGACAGGTAGTATATGATTCATTAAGCATTCCGCGGAAATCCGATATTCCGGCAACACAGGAGACATCGGCAAAAACCATGTAAATGCGCGCGCGCTCGCCTCCTCGCCGGAGTCAAAGCTGCCTTCTTTCGATAACATCGGCGCGTCCGCATCCATATTCAGTTGGAAATCCCCTTTTGAAAGTCAACAGTGACTCGAGGGGAGGGGGACGCGCGGGCCGCAATTAAAGAACGCGCACGGTCATTTCGGCCTCGGGCGGCGCATTTGCAATGCATCCGCTCCCTTTTGTTGTCGCTGAAAGATAACCGAGCGCCGCTCGGATTTGCGCGACGTATCGATTTCCGGATTAAACAAACACACACCGCTTCCCGCGGACTTGATGAAGCTAGTCTCGAGAGAAAGGCAGCTTGTAACACATTTTCATAATTTTTCGATTAGTTGGAAGTTACTTTGAGGAGTTAACCTTACGAGTGCAGTTAGGGGTGCAGGACAAAAGAAGGTATCGAGATTTTCTTGATGATCCTCTTGAAATGAAAAGAATGCAACTTGTAGTTATATTATCATTTCGATATTATTTTCTTGATTTAGAACGAAGTACTTTCAAATGTAAGATATCTTCAATTAGAAAAAATCTCATTACGTAAGTGAAGATTCTTGATACTATGTATTTTTCACATTTGATTAAAAAGATTTAAGAATAAAATGAGACCTATTAATATGCAGAACTCACACGAATGCCGAATTTTATAAATATGGATAGGTACTTTAAAGTCTGCACCTTGTGAAAAATTGAGATCTCGAAAAGATCTTTTTTTAAAAAAAGGATCTTTTGCGGGGTTCTTAATACATTCATTTCCCGCCAGGTGGACGCTGGGACATCTCTCCCGATAATGGGTCGACTGATTTAGTTTTATAAGTAAGCCACGTTGAACCTGGGTGGTTATAGGTGTCCGGAGGACCAACGGGGGCTATTCAATGTAATTTTAATGACATTTGATTACGCGTCCTATAGCATCCGGAATATGGATTTCTCTTAGTATGCCGCCTTTTAGATTACGTCGCCAATAATCAGGCGTTTGATATATGCGTTTGGATTATTCCATGCAATTTTAGTGACATTTGATTACTTGATACATTGTATCCTTTCTTTGAATTTCTTAAAAGATTCGGTAGATATGCCACCTAGCTAACTGTCGCCATATAATTAGGCATCATGGAGAACCATCGGGGTTACTCCATGCGATTTTAGTAACATTACTTTTGAGATTACTTTTGTGATCTTACAAAGATATTTTTGAATTTAATAATGATAAATCGTATGGATATTTTATCATTTATAAAAACATCCTGTTGTAAGTCTGCGACTACAATATAACATACAGCATATCATATTCTCGTCTTTTTAGAAGTTCCTTTTCTCAATTTTTGCTTCGCATCTCTACGAGACGAGATCGAGCCTGCATTTTTCAAGACGCATCCCGGTCAAGCCTCGCACAACCTTAGCCCGAGTCATGGAAGTTGGGTGAAGAATCGACGATTGATAGCGGAACTCAGGGTTTCGGACGGTTATATGCCTTGTGTACAAGTGGGAGTAGACTGCTCCCGAAATGACCCATTGGATCGCTTTCATGAAATTTGAGATGGGGACTGGAGAGCGGTGAATGGGATGAGGATTGATCGGCGCGCAAAACTGCCACGTAAGTGTTAGATAGGCACATACATCGGAGCGGAGTACGCGAGCGCGCTCCCAGCGGGGGAGCAATGCGATGGCGATGAAAAAAATTTTTTTTTTTCCCATTTCGACAGTTTGGCCACGCTCTTTTTTTTCTCTTTTAGCCTTCTTTTTCATTTGATTTTTTAGCGCCGCTGCATTCTCGTTCTATTTCACAATTTTCGACTCGATCATCCAGACGTTTTGAATCGGCACTGAAAAAGGAGAGGTGGAGCGACCACATTAGCCCATCAGCGATCGTCAGTCGACAAAAAAGCAAAGAAATTGCGACAAAAGGACGAATTGCGCACTTGTTTTGGATGGAATAATAAAGAGAAAATTGCGTTTGAATATCGACGTTGGTACCTTCGTTCTCAGCGAAAATAAAAAGGTATTTATACAACGTTATAAAGGTTAAAATTTATCAAACGAGTTTTTAAATGTTTTACGCAAATAAGTTTAGTTGCCTTTGAAAGAAAATAAAGGATACAGAGTTCATTGCGTTCTTGCATCGCAATATTTTAAACATTTTATAATAAAATATTATATCGATTTTTAACGACGGTATCGAATTATTAATTCGCAGGCACTGGGATGTTACGTTAATTTAAAAAATCATAATAAAATACTTCACTGCAAAATTTGTGAAACATCATTACTGTGTTCATCAAAAATCGAAAACACAGCCACTTTCAAACTTTACTGTAAAATTTATGGAATGAAATTACAGTACTCTCCATTGATAAAATAGCCACTTGAAAAATCATATTTAACAATCCGACGAAAATCTTTATCAACTACTAAGCACTATTGTACAGCTAATTGCAGTGCCCCTCGTAAAAAGAATTCCACGCCTCATTACGGCAGCCCCCGGCCTGGCCAATAAAGCGTCCTTGATCGTTATTAATGCACCTACGGTCCTCCCTTTGCGATTCATTGTACAGTACGCGGCTTCGCGGGAATTCACCCCGCGACGACTCCGCATTGTTCGTCGCCCGCGAAAGAAAGGGGGCAGGGAAAAGGGAGAGGCAGGAGGCAGAAGCCGCGCCAGCAGGGTCGGACTTATTGAATCACGTAACCTGCTTACTCATTCAAGTAATGGCCGCGTCGCATTTTGTTTTCTTCTCGCGGTTCGAGGAACCGGGAGCTTTCCTTTCCGGGCTACCCCCCACCACCCCCACTATATACCCCTGGTTAATGTGCTTCCTTTCCTTTTCGCCGCGCGATCTTTCGCTTTTGTAGTACGCTTTTTGTCTTGGGCTTTCTTCTCCTCTCTTTCTTTTTTTTTTTTTGATCTTTTGTTGCCTGTAATATTTGCATTTTTTGCGCCACAGTTACCTATTTTACGGAGGAAAATGTTTAAAGGGATGTTGGAGTATTATTTCGCGTACATTGTTTCCGAGAATAAAGGGTTGTGCGTTCGTTTTATTAATATTTTTATTATTCCAGGAAAATAGCTTATTACCTGGAAAGTCTGTATTGATTTAGCATTATTTTTATTAAAATGGATAACTGGTATACACCCGAAAACAGTCATTATTACATTTGGTATGTAAATATTTGAATCGACGTTCATTTATACAGAGGTAATGTACTGAATACTAGATAGAGAAAATGGTAAATAGTAAGTAATACTATTAAGTAATTAGTAAGAAATACTAGTAAGTAATAAGCATCTTCTTAAAACAATGAACTCCTTTGTAATGAAGGGAGGAGCACTCGTTGAAGCAATCGAATATTCTCTTATTCTGCAGTGTATATATAGTTATTTGAATTAATTACCGACTTAGAACTGGATTATTGCGCAACATTATTTAGTACATTGCTTTCCCGCCAGGTGGACGCTGGGTCATCTCTCCCGATAACGAGTCAATGTCTTAGTTTTATAAGTAAGCCACCTTATTCCACGGTGATTAGGCTTCTGATAACGTAATAATTCATTAAATGCCGCCTTATAGCTTACCGTCGCCAAATAATTAGGCGTCTTGAAGTCTCGTCGGGGTTATCTCATGCAATTTTAGTGACATCAAACAGGGGAAAGTTTTTCGATCGCCTAGTTAACTGTTGCCAAATGATTAGACGTCTAGGGTACCTTCAGGATTATTCCATGCGATTTTAGTTGTTGCGGATCTGTTGCCCAATCTGTCCCCAACGTTAGTGACATTTGATTACTTTATGTAATAGGGCGAGCGAATTAATAAGCATAATTTATTTTATTACCAATTTAAAAATAAAAGAGATTCTACTTCTGAATTGTAAAAGACCCATTGAATGAACCCTAAACTCATATATGCCGCAGCTGACTCTGCTACGTCACAGTAAGTGACGTAGAGCCTGAATAACAAAATAAATCGCTACCGCGCCTCTTGATAATGATTAACAGCATGAAATTTTTTTTAAATACGATTTTGAATTTTACAACTCAACTGCTCCGTTGTATTCCATCAACTGATAACTGAATACAGTAATAAAAAGCCTTTCATCTCCAGTACAGTTTTTTTTTATGCGCGACTCCTTCAAATTGACCCTGCCGAGTCACACCCGCCGACAAGTACGCAACACCGTAACCCCGAGCGCTTTTCGAGAATTAAAGCCGGCGCAACCCTTTCGGCGCTTAGCGGCGATTCGAAGCTTATCCCGGCGTCGGACGGAAATAAAGTGCGGGATCCTCCGCAGTTGCGGAAAGAGGTCGCGCGGGAAAAAAGGCCGCGCACTCGACGGCGCGCTTCCGCCGAGTCGTGCTCTCGCGCACCGGCTCTTTTCGGCTCGTTTCGGTAAAAGCGACGCCGCGCTTTCATCATGCATAATTAACCCGCGAGGCGGGATTTTCACGGCGGCCAGAGCGAGAGGGACTCCCGGCGCTCGGGGGATTGGTCTAATCGTGTTACGAGCAAATGGCCAGGATGAACGCTGCGTAGTGGTCTCTGTCTCCTTTTTTCTGCCTCGTTATTGTTGCCGTCTTCGAGCGAAGCGCATTAACTCGGAGTGGATTTTTTTATCGTTACGGAGGATTATTCTTTTATCAGATTATTAGGGGGTAATTCGGGGACGGGGTGTTTGCGAAAATTAATTATCGATGGTTATGAAAGGGGTGTTATATTAAAAGCATGTTAATTAATTCTCCGATATTATAATTTCGCAGGTTCGTAATTTACACCGAATTAATGATTGGTAGCTATGATACAGCTACGTTGCGATTATCTAAAATAGGTAGTATTAGAACAATGAAATTCGACGAATAATTCCTTTGAGCGATTGCGCTAAATTAAAATTCCTATTTTTTGAAGAGATATTTCCTAAAATTGAATCAGTGAAATGCATAAATAAATAATAAAAAACGTTTTATAAACGTTTTATAAACGTTTTAAAGACGTTTTAATCACGTTTTAATCACGTTTTAATCACGTTTTAATCACGTTTTAATCACGTTTTAATCACATTTTAAACACGTTTGAAAGATGTTTGAAAGACGTTTGAAAGACGTTTTAAAGACGTTTTGAAAACGTTATGAAAACGTTATTAGAGGTATTCAAACGATTTTTGGTTGAAATTTTGTGGCCAAGATACACGTTAAAAACACGTTTTTGAAACGTTATTTTACACCTTATACAAAAGACGTTATAAAGTGTTTTTTAAAATGTTTTTATAACGTTATTACAACGTTGTTTTTGCAGGGTTTAATCTAACTTGAAAATAAAAAGCTCATTATAAATCCGAAAAAATCTCAGAACGAATAAATACACCCGCATTTATTATTTATTTATTATTTAAAACAAAGTGTACACAGCGAACGAATTCATTTCCCAAAAATCCAAACTAAACCCGTCCGGTCCGAAATTAAAGCTCCGAGATCTCGGGCAGCAAACAATCAAGAGGGGCCGTAGGATGGGCTAGTGGAATCGGTTGCGCATTTTCCAAAGGTCAAAACACAGTGACCCCCTTTAATTCCCGGCGAGCGAGTGCGAGCGGGAAGTCAAATGAAGCGCGCGGCGCGGCCGCACGAAAATTCGTCGGCGAGGCCCGGCGGGCAATTGACCGAGTGCCCGCCGCGGCTTTTCCGCCCGTGGAATTGAAAGACCGGGCTGCTGCCGCGGGAAAAAAATAGCCAGAGAAGAGAGAGAGAATGAGAGGGAACTCGAGGGATTTATTTGCCTCGAATCTGGATCAAGTAGGCGAGCGTAAACGCGGCTGTGTAATTATGCGCCGCTCGCGGACTTATTTATTTAATTGGCCCCCTCTCGAGGGCGCTCTCCAGCCACAACCGATTTCTCTTTTCGCTCTACGGCATCGCGAAAATTTAATAATGTTGTAATGGTACGTACACGTATTTTTACAGGTGACAGGCATTTAAAACGTAATTTTTGTAGCTTTATAATGAGAAAGTACGATTTTGTATACTTTTTTCCGGAGTGGATATAGAGTATTCGAAAAAAGAAAAAGGTAACAGTTTTACTATTGTGTTTGACTCTAACAATAAATTCTAGAACATTGTGTCTTCATTATTATTTTATTGTTTTAGAGAACACATTTATTGTAAATAAAGATGACGTAGCTATATAGCTTAAACATCATTTTATATTCAAATATTTATATGAATAAATTTTAGTGCCTGAAGAGGACAGCAATACAGATGTCGAAACGTTGCACCTTTAATGAATATAGTCTGACTCATCAATTCATCGTTATTGCTACACCTAAATTACTTTTTTGGACATTACACTTACATAGGTTCTTATGGGAGATTACAAAGTGATTGAAGAAATTTGATGCAATTGTTGTATTAGAAAGATAACGTTTGAGAATCATTTATTGGTAATAAAAAAATTAATATGAAGTGAATGTAGTCAAATACTTGAAAAAAGGCACACTATCATTTTAACTTCCTAAGAGCCTGAACAACTACCTTAAAAATCACTTACCTACCCTCTTTTGTTTTCAATTGATTGTTTAGAATCGTTTCAGCTCAAACAATACTTCGAAGAATAAAAATGCAATCACCGACAAATCTGTACCTTATACACACCTGGTGCTGTCCCATCCGAATCCAACCAATCGTCCGCTCGGAAACACGAAAAAAAGTAGGGAAAGGAACAATAAGAAGAAAAAAATCGATCTCGTTGACTCAATTAACGCTCCGGCCCCCTGCCACCCTTAAACGCCGCTGAAAGAGCGCGGCGGCCCTCGAGGAGGGCAGAGTGGCCCACTCGAAGGCGAAAAAAAAGCGTCGGCCTCTGAAAAAAAGCTGAATTAACGGAACGAATAACAAACGCGATTACCCCCGTGCGCTAGCGCGAGCGGCCCATTCACCGAGATTACGAGGGAGGAGGCGCGCACAAAGGGGCGGCCCCCGCGTCTGAACGAGCGATTTCCGTTTATTCGGATGTAGCCGCGCAAGATCATCGGACGCGAACGGGGTCGACGAGAGAGCGAAAAAAAAGAGAGCCCCGGTTCGTTTCGGGCGCGCACCTGCAAAGTCGCAAAATTCGAGATCGCACTTTTGTGGCGCTCCGACGACTCTTTTTTTTTACCAGTCGACGCATTGTTCGATTCTTTCTTTCTTTTTCTTTTTTTTTTAGTTCGAGGGGTAAAGAGATAGAGGTTTTTATTTACTTTGAAAATTTGCCATGCTTAAGTTGCCTTGGAGCGGACGCGCGGATTCGATATTTCTCTTTTATCCGGGGGTAGATTTTTTCGCGATAGAAGGGAATTTCATTTTGGCGCTTTTCGATTTTCCACTGGGTGAAAGAACAAATGCCGGGATAAGGTATAGGCAACGATTTTAGATAGGGCACTGTGATGAACGCGACTGTTGATTGGAAAACGCTTTTTTTTATGAAAGCTGGCTTTTTAAAATTCCTTGTTGTAAAAGTTGACTATCGATGGTTCGCACTGTAAATGTGAATAAGCGAAAGTCATTCACGTGCACTTATCTAAGGTTATCGAATGGATGCATCTCCATTTATTAGCACGTGAAATTTGTGAATTTCACTTGTTCATATTTAAAAGGTAGTTTTAAAAAATTAAAAATTTTCATCAAAATTTACTAATTTGAATGATTTATTGTAGCAAGTTAGACTTGAAAAGCATGAGCGAAAAACGTAATCTTGAAAAAAAGATACATTCGTGAATGAAGACATCAGATTCATATAATAGTGATCAATCGTTTGAGTTGAATTTCAAATAGTTCCGGTTATCGCTTAGGCATTACAAGGTAATTATTTCTCGGTGTGAAATTATCGTGCTTCGAGCGGAATATTTGAAAGGACTTAAATAGTTAGGATGAGCCGGCTTTTCGAATTGAGTATGCATGATGATGGAATAGCTGAATTCAAGACTTTATGCTTGAATTTATCCAGAAAATGTGGAAAATCTTAAAGGCAATCTTAAATCTGCAGCAAATTATTTCATTACAATTTAAGTTTGTCTTATTAAAAAATTAATCTAATAAATTACGATTGGTTTAATATTCTTTGATAAAAAACCATGAGAATTCCGTTTTCAAAAGAACTAGTTTTTTAAAAAAAGGAATATTTGTGCAAAAATAAACTCATGTGCCCTATATCCACTGTACTAGGAATAAAAAAGATGTTATTAAAAAAGAAATATCTCCTTTTTTAAAATGTTTTTTCTAAAATATCTGATATCGATAAAAACGGAAATTTTCTTTATTTTTAAAGAAAATATCCATTTAAGGATATTGCATAATTTCAAAGCAAGGCACCTCTACAACTCCTTCGTTATATTCACATAAACAATCCCTCGTCACTGAATTTTCAAACAAAACCATGAAATCTCGCAGTACTATTCACCATTAAAAAAAATTTCAATTTTTTGAACACCGCTACAAAGCCCCTCCCACCGAACTTTCCGCTCTCATGTCAGTGCAAAACATTAACACAGACCTCATTTCCCCCTGCCCTCGATGCCATTTCTCTTGCTTCCCAATTGCGAGGCGAAGCAGCTGAACAAAAAGCAGAAGCGCGCGAGCGTAGGCCCGACTAATTTATGCGGAACCCCGAGTCAAAGAAAGGCGCGTACGCGCCTTGAGAAGAGGCGCGCCGTGGAAACGAGGCCGCAGGGCCGGAGTGGGGATGCCTACCTCGCCGCGCGAATCGGAAATCGTCGGGGCTGCGGATGCAAATCGAGAGCGAGTTCCTTTCGTCTTTCTCGCGGCTGGAGCTCCCCTTTCGCGAGTGAAATTCCCGCCTGTTACCACTTGTTCCCTACCGGAGGCTTCGCGCCTGCTGCGATGTTTGATGGGAAGATGCCGGCTGAATGCGGATGCTCCCTGTGTTTCCGCGAGCAACGTGCTCCTTTTTACGGAAATAATTTTAGAATCGACGGCTATGATGTATCGAGTTGTCGAAAGTTGGAAGCGCGCTTTCGAAAATTTAGTGCCCGATAGGAACTTTTCAGCGCTGCGCGAGTGATGTGGGATGCGCGGAAGCGGTCTGACTAAACAGTGGTTGTTCTACTTCGAACGCGATTTTATCGCTCTACGTGAAAATGTTGCGCTTGAGAAAAAATGCAGCAGGTAGATGACTGGTAAAATGATTCTTCGGTTTAAAATGTTGAAATGGACGGTTGAAAATACCTCTCCTTTCACAGATAAAGTTAAGTCCTTGCAAATTATAATTTTTCTCTCATTTTAAAGTAAGCTCTAAAGTTAAATAAGTGAAGAACCACTAAAATTAGTGGAACTTGCTGCACTAATCACTGAATAGTGGAGCTCTTTTCACTACTTTTTAGTAGAAATTTCACTAATTCAACTTTAGATAGTAACTTTAAAAAGGCTACTATTTTATGTTCTAGGCTTTACTAAAAAAAAAAATCCAGAGACACATATTGCCCATTATTTTCGACCAAAGAACTGTTCTACACATTTAGGACCCGCAATTCTGGCCATCTCCTTGTCGTTGAATTAATTCATTTTAATCACATTAAATTAAAGTATACAAGTACGAGTGCAAACCAGCGCTGACTCTACTCCAGCAGAAACTTCGCCACAACGGGAAGCAGTTAATACGCAGTGAGACTGAATCGGCGGAAATAAACTTTTCTCATCAGCCCTTAATAAGAAGAAAGTCACTCCCGCGAGCTAATCACACAGCGCGCTTCCTCGAATGTTAAACCCATCGAGTGTCACCGATCGGCCCTGCACACTTTCAATTCCGCGCTAACGAAGTCGTCGATTTACATCGATCCGCGAGAATTAAGTGCCGCTCCGCGGGGAACGAGAGACGCGGCTCGAAAATAAATTCCCCCGGCGGTGCGTCCGAGCGGACGCGGACTCGAACTACTTGATATCCGCGTCCAGCCGAGTGCCCCGGCTCATTACGGGTCCGGTGCTCCCGAGGATGGATCGCGTTACGCGAGAGCTTTTACTTCTTCTCCTCTACTTTACTGCGCCTTTTGTCTTCTGGCGCGTATGTGCGCCCTTTTTTCCGGCTCGGTAAAAGTTTTTCCCGTCTCGATTTCATCGGGGCTCTCTGTGCTTCCGCACTTCCGAACTCCTTTATTGCCGCGAGCCTTTTAAGACTCGCCGCCGCTGCTGCCCGTTGGAGGAGAGATATGAGAGTATCGGGTGGGAAAAAAATTTATCGCCCGGGCGACGCCTATAACACTCGCCTCAAAGACTTCTTGATTGTTTGTTAGTTTATAGCACTTTGCTGCGACGGGAGGGAAAGTTCGAACTGACCAAGTTTCCGCCGAGTGGCGCACTCGAGGTTTCGTTTGATTTCTCGATTGAGATATATTAATTAATTGAGAGAAGCGAGGAAACCGTTAGATACGTATTAGAGAGTTTTTAATTGAAGCCCTTAAGCTGAGAAAAATGGTTTGAGTAAAAGTGTTACAGACAGTTAGGTATCAATTGTTCATCGACAAAATAAATTAATAACAAGAATATTTATGTTTGTATCTGATCGAAACTCCACAAGAATTAGCCTTTAGAACAAAGCCGGACTTATAGTTTTCAACCGCACACGACGTGTCTTTTTTATGATAGGGCGCCATAAAATGTGCCTTGTCCTTTGTTTATTGCCCTCGGCCCCGACTGACTTTTCCTCTCGGGCCGCTAGGGTGGGAGTTCCCTGTCTCTGCGATTTTCCGAAGGGAAGCATCTTAGACAAAATTCGTTGGAGTTGACATCTCAATTCATGTCTGATAGAGTCCGAGGAAGGGTCTTTCTCTCTAAGACGGTAAAGTAAAATTATTTTCATTAAGTCGTATTCTTCAAAATCGCGTCTAAGGCAGGATCAGCCTACACGCCTTACTGACGAGTCCAGTAGGCTGATCTGGGATGTAAAGGACTGTAGTGAAAATAAAATATACATCCCGGATTTTGTACGTTACAAAAAGTATTATTTTTTTTTATTAAGTGTGACCTATTCAATTATAAAGAAAAATTAATATAATTGTGGTTGTATCTCTACTAGTGTACACTAATTTAGTAAATTCTAAAAAAATAGTAATTTTTCTCAGTGTGAATTAAATATAAAAACCAATTAATGTTTTTTTCTAAATCGTTTCCGTCGATCGAAATTACATCGTTCCCGGGGAGAATAGCGCGCCCACTGATTTAAGATACACAGTAAAATCCATGATGGATTTCGGCCGATCCGAGTCTCCGAAGTTCTTACGGGCGGGATATCGAGTCCTCGAATTTCCTTAAACTACAAAAGTCATCTCCATTTTCAATTTTCCCGGGGGCGAAATTATCCCTCTGGACTTCGGGTGTATAAGGGAGAGAGGAGGGCGGCCCCGCTAAGCCGGAGAATGAGTCGGGGAAATCGAGAGTTTAGTTTGCATAATAAAGGATAATATTTATACGGGTCGATAAAATCGATTATACGACTTTCCGCGAGCGCGAAGGTGGAGCCGCTCCACGTCGTCCATAACCGAAGTCCAAATCGGCTTCCGCCGGAGTATCGTCTAGAAAAATTTCACCCCCTTTCCTCCACCGAGATAACCTAGGGTTACTACTATATTTATGTAATATACGTATTCGCTAACGCAAACGTCACATCTTGTTTCGTCGCGAAAAAACGTTTTTCTACCCTCTTTGCCGGCAGTGTAATTCGCGGAGATTAATTAATTTTTACACCCGCGTAATCGTAATAATTTTAATGCGCGGTAGGAACTCGTAAAAACGCAGGTAATAACGAGAGATCCCGGCAATATTTTGCCGGGGACTGGGTGTGAATTGTTTCGCCACCTCGTAATTAATATTTTTTGCGCTCGCTGAAAATTTCGAAACACGCGTCCTGTGAAATAATCACTACACCTTCTAAATCTGAAATTTGAATTAGTGGAAATCTACTAAATAGCATATCTTAAAAAAACTTATTTTTAAAGTAACAGAATTAAATAAATTTGTTTAGGGCCTGCAAAACTCAAGTTACCATTAGTCCGGTACATCAAGTTTATCAGTTTCTAAAGGTGTTTAATTTACTCTAGAGTTTTAAAAATAATTTAAAGTAGGCCTTTTTGAGACATGCTAGTCTTCGTAGGAAGCAACGATTTAGTGGAGCACATTTTACTAAATTTTAGTGAATTTGACTAATTTTTAGTAAATCTTTCACCAATTCAATTCTAGATTGGACGATTTTTCACACAAAATATGTCACTATTCAAAATTTCTAAAATAATTTCTTATCTTCAGATTTTAAGAGACACGACGAACTCGAGATTGGCAATACTCAACAACCGAATTATAAAAAAATCGATAAGGACAAAAAAAAATCTCCCGGTATCGTTATGAATATTCATCTCCCTCGCAAATCTTCCCACATCCATAAGATTATTCATCTCCCTCGTAGTCTTCCACGGCTCGCGCTGGTCGTCGTTTCACCTGCACACTCGACGAGGTATCTTCGCACTCGCTCGGCCGCACTGAACACTGTAGGCTGTAGAGGCACACACGCGCGCACAGAGGGACAGACGGGTGACGGGCGTGCGGACGCCGGACGCGCGCGAAGACACGTCCCTCGAGGGCGAGACGCGACTGAGCCTCGCGACTTCGGCCCGACAGGGTGTTACCCTCGATTCGGAGAGCCGAGCGGAAAACAGCGACGGCGACGACGCGACCGACGGGTGGGAGCGGGCAATTCATTGCGCTTGCGTTGCGCTCCTGCGCGCGTGCACCCCTCCTCCCCCGCCTCTCGCCCCCTCCCCGTCCGCTCCACCGTCTCTCTCTTTCCCGCTCGCGCTCTTTCTTTCGCTGGAGGACCCGGGCTCTGCTATCCCTTTTTTTTTTATTAGAGCAGCGAGTTTATCAGGACGCGTGTCCTTCCACGGCGAGGTACTGCTCGCTATAATTGTTTTGTTTTTTAATTTCGGCTGAATTAGTGTTTGCGCAATTCGCTGCGTTTTAATTGCAATTAATTGCGAACGGTGCAGCGTTTGCGAGGGAATTTACGGGGTGGAGCGATGACTGCATTTTTTCAGCGTTGAATGGGTTTTCCTTTACAATTTTCGAGGAAATCTTTTAGGTGCTCGTTCAAGACGCTTCTTTTCCAACGTCTTGGAAGATAGAAACAAGTAAATTGAGAAGGAATAATAAACTTACAGTAATTGTTTTCTGCGTAAATAGGAGTTCCTTAACAATGTGATAATGCTTACCTGAAACAGAAAATAAAATTGTATATCAGTAAAACTGTTATTGGATGTGATAAAAATGTTTCAATTGCTAATAAAATTACGCAGGTACATCAAAGTTGAGTATTATTATTATTATGTAATAAAAATTGCATTATTGTAAAGGTATTTTGCATATGAAGTGTACAATTATACAAAATTTGTGTAATTATTTTCACAACGGCATAATAATTATGGTTTAAATATGAAACGAACATATTATAATGAACGTATGTAAATAATTTTATTCGTATGTTCGAAATTGTAAAGCACTTTGAGATACGCTAAAAACATGTATCAAATATGCGAAGTATGAGCAATATTCATTAAATAATAAACCCTTTGTAATGCAAAATAGAATTCATTTTTAGTGAAATATTCCTGACAACTTTGCAAATAAAAGTACCACCGTCCATTATGTGCTTAAAAAATTCATTAAAGCAGATATTCACAAAGATTCACTCGTTAAATAATTAGAAAAAATCATCGGTTAACGGATTTGAAAAGTTTTAAAAGAGTTGTACTGTATTTTTATCGACGACATAGTCTCGTATAATGAAATAATTCACATTTCAATTAATCAACCTTCATTTGACCAAGTAATCGAGCATCAGTGCATCGCTATCCCCCAAGAAAGTTCGCTACCACGCGCGTTGAATCATCCGCCTTACGGCGACACTTAGCGACATAGCCCCTCAAAAATCGAGTGGTCCGTAAGTGGCCCGGTGGGCGAGCGTCGGCCCGGCCAAGCCGGCCGGCTCGCCGGAAATTCGCGGCACGTCTCGGGAGAGCATCCAGCTCTCGCTCTGTTTGAGAATCGCCCCTGCGGAATTCCCGGTTTTCCCTCCCCCCTCCACCCTCCGCCAAAGCGCGCGGAAGTATGCGCGCGTTTCGCTTGCGAAGTGTGCATCGATTCCGCGTCTCTCTCTCTCTCTCAGTCTCAACCTCCAAATCGCTCGGAGCCGGAGTTTAATTGGATTGTACATTGCGGCGTGACGGCCGCTTTCCTTTCCGCGCCCCGCCAGCCGACGATCGCCTCGTTTCGGCTTTGTTCCTTCCGCGGCGGGCTCCTTTTTTTTTTCTTTTTTTTAAGCGATCGACCGAAGCGTTTTGGGGTTGCGGATCGGGGAATGTTTGGAGAAATTGGGAGGTAATTTATGCAGTTCGGCGGCGCTGTAATTCTTGGCGAGAAAACGGGGAGGATTTGGGACGGGCCGTTTCCTGGCGCAATTGCTAGTAGTTTGATGCCGGGTACGGTTAGACGGCCCCACGAGATGTATCACTTAGAGTGGGTAAGTCTCGTGGGTATCGAGCGAATCTGGCTATTTACAGTTTTTCTTAATTTTATCTTTATATTTTTTAAATGCAATTTCTAATTGTTTAATTTATTTTTTATAGAACAAAATACTATAATATTCTACATGATATTAACACGTTTCAATGAAATTTTACCATATGGGAGATTTTTATGGTTTCTATATATTTTTCGAAGATTTTATAAGCCAGGATGGTAATTTTTTAAAGACAGAGAAGTAGTATGCGGTAGGACGTGCATACATAAGTTCAAGTTGTTCCGTTCTGATGTTATTTTCATAACCTCAGCATTATACATCATGGTTCGTTTACGTCGGATGTGCCAGCATCGTGCCGACATTATTCCGTCAGGATGTTTTCGAACCGTGCTCGAGCATGGCCATCATGCTTCTGTGCCCATTCACGCCGGACACGATTTAACGGCAGTGTGCAAGAGCACGACGCGCCCGCAAAGCGTAGGCATGATGTTCCCGTAATGTTTGTTTAGTTGCCCAAATTTCCGTTTAGCGAATCTCCCGAGAGGTGGCGACGAGATTTTTTTGATTTTCTCGCGAGTGGTTGGCTGCGACTGCATTCATATATGAGTTATCTTCTTCATGTAACTGCGAGCCTTAATATTCAGCGTAGCGTTTACCATTAGGGATACACATTAGCCGCCCACGGAGCAGTTTCGGCAAGTGTGAATGGAGGTAAGAAGAACGGACAAGATTTAAATCCAAGTAACATTCAGCTATAAGGAGACGAAATCTTTTTTAAAAAAAATAAACGGTCGCCTTATATTCTTCGCATCAAGAGATATGGAAAGAGAACAAAAATGTCCTATCTTCTTGGTGAAGCTAGGGAGTTTATCGACGACAAACTTCTTATAGTAACGGGGACATCTTCAGGGCATTTTTATTTTACGTGCATAATCAAAACAAACATGAATTCTAAGCACACTAATTGCTGATAGAAAATGTAGGAGTATACAGGTCCACACAACAATTTCGCCCGTGCATTCAGAAGAAGAATGTTTCTACAGAATAAAACAGTTACCGGTCACGACTGGAGATCATGTTTTTCAACGAGTCAGATGAAAATCATGTTTTGCGTGATCTCGAACTCAGATTTGCACAATAGGTACCTAAACACTATATTTGATATTAACAACATAAATGTATCGCAAAACGTGTATATAGAAGTCAAGTAATACCTCAAAGAGTACAAACAAACTGAATTAACTGAACTGGTTAGACAAACTGAATTTTGACTAATGTCAATATCATACTATTTTTGTAATATATTAATAATCCATTATATCATTGGTCAATCTAACTTTTATTATATGACTAACAGATGTTAGAGCTTTTTTTATTATGACTTTTTGTCAATTATTTGTCTCAATTTAATTTACCCTAAAAAGAGAAAAAAATAAAACCAAAAAACTTTAGAATCTAAAAGAACCTAAAGTTCAAGTAAACCGGTTAATTAAAAAAAGTGCATTTAATAATCCACAATACACCGTGGCACACTTCAACAGAGGGCCAGGCGGCCAAATTACAGAAGTGCACCTGAAAAATTCGCGAGGCTGAGCGGTTACCGCAAGATTTTTCGGCGAGCACGCGGTGAAAAATGGCAGACCGCCGGGGATTCCGCTGGTCCGGCGACTAATTGGCCGGCGCGGAGTTCTCTCTCTTTTTTTTCGGCGCCGCGAAGCCCCACGGAGGCCCAATTAGTCGCGCCCGCCGACGACGATTCCGGCCCCGCCCCGCGGGCTCTCGTCTAATTAAGCGTAATAGTCGCGCTGACGCACCGAAAAATGACGAGTACCCGCTTCGACGCACAGCCCGCGTCTCGGCTTATCTTCGACGCCTCGATTTTTACCGGATTTTTTTTTCGGGGATACAAGCTCTCGAAAGCCGTTCGGTATCGGGAGGATCGAGGCGCGAGATCCAACACTGCGTGAATAGGTTTTAGCTTTTATTTTTGGAATGCCAAGTGTTTTCACTCAATTTTATTTTTTTTTATATTTGTTTATTTAAACAGGCTAGATACATTTTTAAGTACAAAAAATAGACAAAAAGAATATTCGAATGAATGCTATTAAATAAGCATATGTATAATAAATGAATACACTAAAAAAAAACTTTTTGAAATAACGTTTTCGAATTATGTTACACCCAATCTAAAATTACTATGTATTAGAATTTATTACCGTATATAATTAAATAACATTACACAAAAATCGTCATATGCAATAATATACAGTCATATATAACATGCTAAGTTACTGCATATACATTGAAATTAAAACAGACTATTGGTTATTATATTTACCGCCAGGTGGGCACTAACATGAGTAATTAAATGTCGCTAAAATTGCAATGAATAACCGATTGTATCTGATTCTATGAAATTACATCGCGGAAAAAATTTATTTCATTTTTGCAACTATTACAATTATATATCGCTAAAATTGCAATGAATAACCCCCTCCTTGATCCAATTTGATTTTATTTTTTCATTAAATTAAAAGTTATATCGAAAATAATAAAAAATATTCAGTTTTAATGTTTTCTCTTTTGGAAAGTGAAAATTAATTGGCCAATGGACACTAATGAATTGCCGTCAACTACCTTCACAGTTTCACTTTGGAGATTGAAAGAAATAAGAGGGAATATTTTGTGGAGATGTTAAAAAAAAGTGGCAAAAAATAGACGGGACAGATTGATAGTCCTCAGCACATTCAATGAGAATAAATCGTGAAATAAATGTTTTCTCAGTCTGAGCGCTGATTAATTAAACACTCGTTTTACTGAAATAGCACACGTGGAAATCCGGTAACGACCTAAAAAGTTTCTCTCATTTTGATAAAAGTTTCTCGATAATTGCCAGCTTTACTTCGTTATTTTCAGACGTTATAAATAATCTTAAATCACTTGACACAAAAGAATTTAATTTTCTGCATTTACAGTGAATTCCATTTAAAAGAAAAATTAAGCTGTATTAAGAAATTGTATACAATGTTTATAACTACTTCATGATTTAGAATATTTGTAAAATATTAATAAATAGATTAATATAAATTTTTGAAATTTCACTAAGAAAAGTATTTAAAATAATTACACTAACAGTAAAATAATAATTTAAAAAATTAAAAACATAATTTTATAGTGAATTTAATTTGAAAGGCTCCTTTCACTAAAGTACCACACCCGGAAACCCGGACAATAAGTACTCTCCGAAACAATTAACTTAAAGCTTTCGAAAAAAAAAAACAGGAGCGATGAGAATACCCTCAGCGCGTGTACTTTCAACGATCACCCCCGCAACGACGCGTGTATACCTCGTCGACAAACAAAACCCGGCGCTCGGAGTTCCCGCCACTCGGCTCGAGCGAACGCGTCGACGGAAATGACGAGGGGGTCTCGCGTCGACCTGCTAAAAAGTCGGCGACAATCCACGAGGAGCACAAAAACCGATGGGAGAAGAAGCGAGCCGCGCGCGCGCTTGCTAATTGGAACGAGGCTCGTTTACACCGCTACGCTTTGACGGTAATTCTTTGGCTTTGACTGCGGCTGAATGTCGGCTGCCAGGAATTTATCATAATCAAATTAAATACGGAGAAGTTCATTTTCGCCCTGGAAGACGCTCGGGATTTTTGCTTTGAGGCGGCACTTTTTTCGGAAGATCCGCTTCGTTGGAGTACTTTGTCGGTAAACGAGCGGTGTACGTTCACAGGGGTTAGGAGGACTCCTTACCTTTCGGGAGTAATAAAGTAGAGTTTTATCTGAATGGGTTTTTTGTTTTTTATATATAATCCACCTTTAGATCTGAGAATGGTTAGACGTTGGAGAAAACTACTATAGTACTCATCTTTTTTACACTACTGTAACTGATGATAAAAAAATGTAATCGTTGATAAAATCGATTTAATTCTTGAAATCATTCCAATCAAATGTCACTGTGGAGAATGGGGTGACGTTTGTTAATGAATACGCCCGTTTGTTTAGTTTTATCCAGAAATTGTTCTTTATTTGCAAAGTAACGATCGCGTGCGCGGCTGAGGTGCGAGGTGTCGTGTCGAGAAGAATATTCGGACTGACGTGAACTCGGGAGTAGTCGGAACCGTAATGAGTGAGGATGGTTTCTTTTGGTCCTTTGCGAAACGGTAATAAGGAGGCCAAAAGATGCAACTATGTGTTGACCTGAAAGGGACAGAAAAGGTTGGTGGCCGTAGGTGAGCGGAGGTATAGAGGACGGATGATTATTTTATTGCTTTATTG
>UXGC01001487.1:0-22226 GCA_900480045.1 Eurytoma adleriae | reverse complement strand
CCGAAAAGTGCTTTTCTTCGTAGCAGATTTTAATTGTGCTAGTTTTCGCCTCAAAAAGCTGAAATGTGTTTTTCTTCATCGAGAAGAAATGAAATGTGCTTTTCTTCGTTAGGGGCGACGCTATATCCTTAAATTGTTTTTAGCGAAAAAAAATGTTGTGGGTGAGAATTAGTATATAGAGGAAAGTGGGGCATAACGAGCCACGGAGCAATAATGTGGACCTTCGGGGCATAATAGGCCACGTCGTTAAATATATTTCATTTGCTATATAAAAACGTTTCTAACAAGTTTTTATCATTATTATTACTTTAACGTATTATTGTATATACATAAAGTAAATACAGTAATACATCAATGTACTATTTGATATTCTTCCAAACTGCTTCTTTTAATAAAATTTTTTTCATGACAAATGAAACATTTAAACAGGTGACCCATTGTGTCCCGAAGATTCAGATTCTCGGTTTTATATAAACCGTCAGTCTAAATAAAGTAACTCTTCTGGCCCGAATTTTAGGTCAAAACAGAGAAAATTGTGCATGTATTACCAAAAATTTATAAATAAATCAATGGTTTAAAAGGCCATATTTCTGGACTGACATATATCGCAGCAACTTCTTTTTGTCGCGTCGTTATTATATATCGCGCGTTTGTATACCTATATTATGATAAGGCTATAAAATGCTCATACCATTCAATTCAATGGTATTATTATATATTACTCTAAACTAATATTTTCGAAAGAAATAATGGAATCATTTAATGAAATTTTGCAGTTCAATAATTTATTTTAATATTCATTTTTTATTGACCTTTAAATGCGCCTGATGCAATATAAACTCGTTTTTTCGTTATTAAAGAATGCCAACCTTAATAATGTCTGTTACAAAAATTTGTATTATAACATGTTTTACAAACCCGTTTTTTAATGGAAAAAGTCGAAAGTATTTTATGGAAAATGCTTGTTGCTTTGCTGCCACAGCAAAATTTGTATACGTGCAAGACGGTCGATACAAAATAATCAATTAGTATAATGAAATATGAGAAAGATACTGATAATGTACCTATATTTACTTCAGTTACAACAGCTTAGTACTCAATTTCAACAAAATACAAATTCAGGTCAATCCAGACTTTTACTTTTTTAAAGTTATTGTCAATGCAAAGTGCATGATCAACCGCGGAAAGAAAATTATTATTATATATTCTACCCGCGAGCTTTGCTCTTTTTTTTCTTAATACCTACATCTTTTGCCTTTGACTTTATTATGAGTCCTCTTTTGACTTTTCCGACCCACATTTTAAGCATACAAATAAAAAATTAAGGTGGCGATTATATATTTTATTGACGCTAATTTCTGTGAAATGATTTCTATTCAAATCCACTTAATTATTATTGTTTAATTGTAGAAAAAGATACACTTGCTGACAAATTAATATAACAAACTGGTAAAATCTTTTGACATATTCACAATTGTAATTAATAAATACCTGATCATCTCATAGTGTTTGACGTCTATTGCAGTAGTCACTATTATTGCAGTAAAGCAATAATAGTGACCAAATTACTGCATATAGCCGCCATATATTAGTAAAACGAGAACAAAAGCTTTTGTCAGCCCGATAAATAATCGCGGGCTGTCTTTCGAAACTGACGGTTGGCATCTTGACGGACGCAGGACCAGCGATTACGCAGATACAGATTGAACAAACCTTATTATTTTTTTGTATAAGTGCGTATGTTACTCTAGTATACTTAATGTTTGGGGCTCATTTACCTATTCATTTAGTTCTGCGGTTCCTTAAGATTTACAATTAATTGAGGAAGACAATAACAATACAATACACAGCTCATTAACCGATGACTTATGGTAAACAAACAAAATGCACGTTTATGCACATTTAATTTTTTTATATTATCGCGTTAGCTAATTCTTTAAAGGTATACAAGCTTACCTTTCCATATTAATTATTGAACTTAAAGTATTTTACAGAATTAAATCATTTTATGATCACTATTATTATCAGCGAACAAAAAGTATAATATTAATATTACAGTTATTTAGTTGTAGGCAGTTAAAAGTCAGTGTTTTGAAACAGAATAAAATGATTGGAGATTGCTACGGTAATTAATGAATAATATAATTAAACAATTAATTTAAAAGAAATTAGTAAATAGCCTATACTAAACTAAATTTGTCTCTCCATTAGGGACTTTTTTTTCTGGATCTCAAATTTTGAGTGATCCATTGTGGGAAGGTCCATTAAAGGTAAAAAGATATTGCACCAATCGTTTATGGTCCATAGCATTTATTTCATTTTTTATTACTTGGATGATAATTGCAATTCATGGTATGTATTCAATTTTATTTTTATTTATTTATCTTTTATTGAGCAATTTATATCTTGCAGTATTTTCTAATGGAAATATTCAAAAGGCAATTGTGCCAACAGACAGCGATGGTCGTAAATGTGGTGTTGATGCAAGTGTAATAGATAAACCATATTTAGTATTTTTTGATTTAACTAAATGTGCCAATGGAAAGTGTGATACACCTCAAGTTTGCCAATCACATTGTCCTAATGAAAATTTCTTGTATGAACTATTTATGCAAACTAACAGTACCCTTGCAGAAGTTAAAAAGAAAATACTTTGCCAAATCGACATTAATGTAGATTTGATCACTAATTGGGATCAACTTAATTTTTATATAGAAATGAATAAATGTACAAAATGGTATCTCAAAAGTGAACCAGTTATAAAACGATGTATCCCCAAAGCTCCAATTCCAACAGAATTTAACACTACCATTTCTCTTGACCAATTAAATAATGCCACTCAGTTAATTTTACAGTTATCAAAGTTGGAAAAAAAATTGGAAGATATTTATCGTGATATAATTACTGTAGGGTAAGTCAAATATCAATTCATATATTACATTTCTAAATAATACTAAAATAATATATTTTGAATTTTAGATACCCAGTCCTTGGTTTTATTGCTCTAAGTGGTATAGCAGCTTTCTTTTATATAATTTTATTAAAATGGCTTGCAAAGCCTTTTGTTTATGCAACCATTTTTATTATTTGTACTATTCTTGTATATTTTATTTATCAGTCTTCTTTGCAATATTCCATTAAAAATTCTTCTGGCTGGTTATGCATACTTGTACTATGTATTATTCTTCTAATTGGGGTTGTAATATCCACAATGCTTCTTCATGAAAAAATTTATTTAGCTTGTCAAATTATTAAAGAATCTAGCAAGTAAGATATAAATTACAAACTTTATTACTTATAAAAATAAACTTAATAATTTTAAATGACACTTACTTTCAGAGCTGTCACTTGCATTTGGTCAAGTTTACTTTTTCCCATTCTTCAATGGATTTTTCATATAACTGTGATTGCTTTGTATGTAGCAGTATTAGTTTATTTACATACAATATCTGTGCCAAATTATCAAGTTAAAGTTCAAGAAATGGTAAAAAATACTTGTATTTGTCCAGGACAATTAAACTACATTAATAACGCAACTTGTGATCAAGATATTTTTTTAAAAGAGTGTAAAGATATAAATGGAGGGCCTTGTTTGTCATCTGGCTGTTATCTAACAGCAACAACTGTGCCAGGTCAAATCTACATATACGATTTAATTAATATGGTGGCCGTTGCATGGATGACCTTCTATATAGAAGCTGCAGGGCAGATGGCTCTTGCAGTTGCATTTGCTACCTGGTATTGGACATTTAACAAAAGAAATGTACCAAGACTAACTTTGTTCAAAAGTTTTGGGATCACCTTAAGGTGTGTACTTTATTATCTATTATTTTAAAATGTTATGATAACAATACTCTCACTTTTAGATATCATACTGGTACTTTGGCTTTTGGCTCTTTAATTATATGGTTTTGTAACTTTATTCGAATGATTTTGAGACCATTTGCTGGAAATACTCAATCCAACAGTGCCATTAATGTTCAACCAGTGGGATGCGTTAAATCCTTGATTGATATAGCTATGAATTTCCTTAAGTATATCACTGGAGACGCATATATTATGTGTGCTATTCACGGAAAAGGGTTCTGCACATCAGCTAAGGATGCATTCAATCTTGTAAAAAGAAACATAATTCGTGTAATTGTTGTTAATAACGTAAGTTTTTAATTTAATTCAATAATTTAACGAATTTCAGATTTGTAACGATTTTTTAAATTACTTCCATTTTTTAGATTGTTAACTGGCTTCTATTAATAGCAAAATACTGCATCATTATTCTAACAGTTACTTTAACCTATGAATATTACAGCAATCAAATACCAGAAGTAATAAATGATGTAAAGGTTCCAGTAGTAATGGCTTTTATTGGCTCGAGTCTAATTACAACAATTTTTTTCAATGTACACAAGACAGCAGTCGATACACTGTTTTTGTGTTTCTTAGAAGACTCAGAGCGTAACAATGGTTCTCATGACAGACCTTATTACATGAGTATGAAATTGCGGCAACTATTGGAAAAGTAAACATTTTTTTTTAATTATGAAAAAAGAAAATAAAAGTAGCATTGCAGTTTTATTACTGCAAACTTTTAGAAATGGTAATTTAGTTTTTAAGATAATTTAATATATTATAAGTATCTTTGTGATTTTAGAAGGAATACAAGACTAGATTATTGTAAATGTTACAAATAAAATAATTTTATTTCAGTCAAAAATTACAGATTGCATATAATTTAATTCTTTTGAATAAAAGCTTAGAGATCTATGATTTAATTAATTTTAGTTAATTAATTATTATTAATATTTTAAGGCACATCATTTTTATATATCTTATTAGGAACTATATAGCAGTCATATTCTCATATTTATTTGGTACTGGAATCTGTTGCATACCTAATTTGTAAATATTTGTGAAATTTGACATTTACTTTGTTAATTTTTTTTATCTGAATATTTCTTCATTCCGAACATTATCCTCGTAGTTAAACAAATATGATTCAAGTCCCAAGAAAAAGGTTTAATGTCTGTAATCTTTTGTTTTGTAACTTTGGCCATACCTCTCCTTATGCACTGATCCAATAATTGCTCTTCATAAGCATCAACCTCACTATTTTCCTCTATACAATTACTTAATTCCTTGCTTGATTTATAGCAATCTTCAAAAACTTTTCTTTTTTCTTTATATTCTAATTTTTCATTTCTATATCTTTCATATGTATCATCTTTTGTGTGTTTGTCATTCTGTTGAGCCTTTGACTGAATTTTATGATATATGAAACTCTCTTCATTATCCTGCAAAATGTTTAAGAATGTGCCTTTTTTAGATACTTGACGTTGAGATTGATTTTTTATTGAGTTAGTACTGTCTTTTTTTAAATTGATGTCTTGAATATTCCTTAAACACTGATTACTTTTAAGATTCCAAATGATTTTTGGTTCTTTACAAATGGAATTATCCTTGATAAAATTTCTTTCAATACAAGATTTCTCATCAGGATGAATGATAATTTTATGATCAAGATGATTGACAACTCTTTTAATATCAGCCTCAGCAATTGGTTCTGATTCATTTGCACTGCCAATGGGATCATGTCGACAATACTCTTGGTAATGAGTATTTTGTAACATGGTTATTGAATTTATTTTTTTTTTTACCAATGTGGCTTTATTTGTCAACGAACTGTCATTGTAATCATCATCGTCAATAGTCAATGAACTTAAACTACTAGCTGCTGTTGATAAAAGATTAGGAGAAGATTCGTCTTTAAAAGCAGCTATATCATCTTCAAAAACACTATGCTTTAGAAAATGTGGTTTTTTAAAAGCTACATCATACTGAAACGAAACATTGGTATATATCGAAATTCTTTCAGAAGGATTTGTGTTTCTTTCTACAAAAGTATTGTCACACAACAATTTCTCTTGAACATTGTTAACTTGGTGAGATGAGTATAATTTACAAGGAATATCTGATGTTTGATTTTTATTAAATACTGGAGTCAATGCATGTCTGCTAGTTTTGTGACTAAATTCTCTTGTAGCTGAGTTCTGATCATGCTGCATAGAGTGTTGCTCGAAACCCGATAACGAACCTGAGGAACTAAATCTTGAATACATTAATGGTGTTTGCAAATTACAATCTATTTCTTCTCCTCTAGGTGCTCCACAGATTTCATTGACAATTTTATAATCACGATCATGGTTTTCTTCATTGACATTATTAAAATGATTAGATTGATTAAAAGAATTTTGATTCATTTTTAGGAATTAAAAACAATTTATACAATATAGACTGAAAAGATATTTTATTTACTGTAGTCATCTATGCCAGATCTTTTTATACTAAAATTTTTAAGTACCTGAAAAATGTATTTATTTAAATATCAATGTAATTATAAAATGTAATAAAAAATTCTGTTTACTAACCTTTAAAATTGAAAATATCAACGTTTAAAATTGATTATTAGAATGTGCAATTTTTTGAATATTAAAAGAATGCAGTATTATCTGATTACACCTTATCCACGTGCCTGTAGACTTTTTTAAAAGAAGCTGCACTTATAATCAGATTCCTTACTCGTTTCAGATCAAGCTTATTACACGCGATTGACGCGTCGATGCGTCACGCCGCTACGAACGGTGAAACGGCACGTAAACATATAACGTGCGGACGCGCTGCAGTAATAAGTATTATTGTGCACTGTGAATATTTATTTATTTTTGTTCAAAAATCTATTTCGGCAGAACTATTTTGAAACTTTTTTTAAAGTAAATTTTCATCATCTGTTACATTATTGACATTGTACGAGGGTAAGTGGGAACGACTCAATCATCGCTCGTTGCCTGCATCTCTGTCGTGACTCGTGAATTCAACAATCAACAGCTCAATGCTCAAAGGCTCTATTTTCTTGACAATCTTGACTCATCCGCTTGTCGCGATTTCCTACATTCTCATTTCCCACAATATATCAATTATACGTATTATAAGGCTATACTTATAGATCGAGTACCGACTGTGAAGCCTAGTGAAACCGCCGTCCCGACTCCCGCCGACCGTCGCCGAGCCTTCTGCAGCGAGTGCAGCCTGTACTATGCTATCTCCCGTAGTCCCGTTCCTTTTCCATCCTCCCTCCTTGCGGCCCGTAAGCTGCCGTGAACTGCCTTATCCCCTCCCACCTTCGCGCGTGTATCTTACAGAAAGCCTGTGACGGCTGGGACTCTCTTCTCTGTGGCTCGCTCACAGTGAATCAGTGAATCAGTCGTACCTTTACTCTTTATGCTTTGCGCCACACAGTCGACCACACGACTTTACGTTTCCACTTTTCCAGTAATTCTTACATGTACGTATATCAACTACCGTATAAGTAATTAACAAAGTGCTCATCTCCGAGTTTGAATCTTTATTAAATGGTTCGAATGAGTAGTCTCGAAAAAACGCAAGCTGTGTTCATGCTCTTTGACTTGCAGACCAAGTTTCACAAGAAAAAAGGATAAAGACAGTGTACTGCACGTGCATAACTAAACAATGGAAGGGAAGTACGGTGAGTGATTCACGAAAAAAGAACTGGCTGTTCACACAATACTTGTAACTGTGCAGTTTCTATGAGAGTGTAGTAAAAAAAATGAGAATGAAAATTCTATTAATCATTGTTCCGTTGTTTTTGCGATATGCGAGTGCCAAGAGTTGTCCAGTAATATAGCTGCATCTGCGTTTCCTACAGCGTTTTCTATTTTCTTCTTTTTCTATTCCACCTCCCTCCCCCCTCCTCCCTCTTCCAATCAGATGTCGCGACTCTCGAGCTGACCGCTGCTACAGCTGCTGTGTGTAGGTATACATATATGTGAGTAGACCTGCCGATAATTTCGGTACGTTTATGTTTATTTATTTATTTATTTATTTATTTATTTGTAACTTGTACATACTCAAAATTTAAAAATTTTTTAATTCAGATATCTATATTCAGAGTTCGCATAAAGTAGATATGTACAATTGACGTTTATAAAATTAAAATGTACAATATAAGCAAAATTTATGTAATGTATTAACAAAATTACAAAGTATATTTTATATGAAAATTAAATAAAATTAAGCTTAATTATACTTTTATTAATTTTTATTTTTATTTTTATTTTTATTTTTATACACATCCTTATATACATGGATAATTATCCTTATAAGGCGTTATTGGCGAAATCATAGACTGCAGCTTTGTACGTTATCGTTTATTACTATTTAAACGCACTGTTGAACGCTTAATTTTCATCGATACAATTTACTAAGGAAACTTAAAAATTGGCATCAGTTTTTTAATGGCTTTTTTTCCACGTAGATGTTGCACGTTCTCAGCTTTTGTGTATGATGTATGTACGTACTTCGAGTCTTCGATCGAATGTGACCGATGCTAAAAACGATCACCTCCAAAAGGAGATAAGATTTACAAATTTATCTTTAACATAGCAAGCACTAAAGCACTAAACTGAATTACATAAAATGCCACGCCCGAGAGACTCGGAATTATTGCATGAACACGCGAAAACGCGAAAGCACATTGCAACAAATATATACTTTGGTTATCACTTGTTACGCTTTGTTTTATTAATTTAATGAAAATAGCAAATGTAAATAAAATAAAAAATTTAATCGTTTTATTTCTCTTGTCAATAGGAAGAAAAATGGAATATGATCCTTCGTGGAAAGGACCACTTCATAAACGATCTTGCACAGACTGCTTTTGGCTTATAATTTTTATAATTTTTTTGGCCGGATGGAGTGCTGTCGCGTATTACGGTAAAAATATAAAAAATATTTACTCCAAATATGCATTACTGTATCTCCAACGTTTTCAGCTCTAAAAAAGCTGACGATGTAGGTATATATATATCTGATAAAAGTGATAATAACATTTCAATTAACGTCGACAGCATTTTTAAATGGGAACATTGAAAAACTTGTTCATCCGAGCGATAGCGAAGGACGTAAATGTGGAATTGACTCACAAGTAAAAGATAAGCCGTATTTAATATTTTTTGATTTAACCAAGTGCGCCAGGATTTCTCCCAAGTACCGTACGTGTAATACGACACAAGTTTGCGTAAAAGAATGTCCGAAAAAGAATTTCTATTATAACGATGCAAAAGGCTCTGGTTTGCAACAACTAAAAGAACAAATGATTTGTAAAACCGATGTGAAACTCGAAAAAATTCGGTTTGATCAGTTAGATACTTTAGTCGATCATGAAAAATGTGCCCGGTGGTATTTGGAGAGTACGCCTCTTATCGGTCGGTGTATCCCAAATGCTGTCTGGGGCGAATTCGTAAACGACACTATTACGAAAGAAGACCTAACAGACGCGAAAAAAGTTGTTGAAGCTATTGCTAATGTGGAGGACGTTATGAAGAAAGTTTATCAAGATATAAAAGATACCAAGTGAGATTATACTTTGTTGTTCATGAATATTGCTATTAGCACGTCACATTAATATACTACTAATCTCTTCTTTACTTTGCCATAGGTACGTCGTACTAGGAATTGCAGTAATCAGTGGATTTGTCTCACTTTTCTACATCGTCGTATTAAGGTGGTTAGCAGCTCCCTGCATCTGGACAACTATACTAGCTATTTGCGCTCTTTTATCTTACTGCACCTACGAAACAACGATAATCTACGCGAGCAAGCGCAGCACTGAATGGCTAATTCTTCTAATTCTGTGTGCCGTCCTTTTGTCTCTGATACTACTAGCAACGCTCTTTTTACGAAAGAGAATTTATCTAGCTTGCCAACTGATCAAAGAATCCAGCAAGTACGTTATTTATACCATATGTAAGTGGACCATATGCACGATTAATGGATCATTTTTCTTTTCAGAGCGGTCACTTGTATACTATCGAGCTTATTTTTCCCTATAGTCCCGTGGGTACTGCACATACTCGTTGTTACGTATGGCGTAACAATATACCTGTACCTCTTGACAATATGGACACCAAATTATCGAGTAGAAATGATGGGAGACGGATGTCAGTGTTCACCCAACCTGAATTACCATCACAATTCAAGCTGCGATCCAGACATTTTCAACGCCAACTGCAAAGTTGCTGGCGAGAGTTGTGCTTTGTCTGCTTGTAATTTAGTTAGCAAAGATAGGCCGTGGTTCATAAAATATTTTCATGCAGTTAATATTGTTGGATTCTACTGGCTCTTTTTCTTCGTTTCGGCCTTTGGAGAAATGGTATTGGCTGCTACATTTGCCACTTGGTATTGGACTTACCATAAACAGGACGTTCCTTATTTTACCATTACCGTCGGTTTCTGGAGAACTATTAGGTTCGTATATATACATTATTTTATTTTATTTATATTTTTAGTGTATGCCTACACTCACTGTTTATGAATATTATAAGTTGTATTGGCTCTCTGCAGGTATCACCTGGGCACCTTAGCATTCGGCGCTCTGATACTGACAATTTGCCGAATCATCCGACTTATTCTCGAAGCTATAAGTAACAAGGTAAAAAAGGCCAATAACCAGTTCGCCAACGGAATAATCTGCTGCTGCAGATGTTTTTTCTACTTGCTCGAGAACTTTTTACGATTTATAAACAACAACGCGTACATTATGTGCGCAGTGCACGGTAAAGGATTTTGCCGCTCAGCCAGGGATGCATTCAATCTTTTGATGCGTAACGTAGTGAGGGTCGTTGTTATAAATAAGGTTATAACGATTTTTATTCGTCTTTATCTACTTTCACAAGGCTTGGTTTCAAATAAAGATAAATTTTCAGATAACGAGTTGGCTGTTACTCTTGGGCAAGCTCTTAATAACGGGTCTCACTGTCGCTGCCACATGGTGGTACTACACCTCACAAGTGCAAGTTAATTTTTGGGCTGTTCCTGCAACTATGACTGCTGTTGCGTCTTTCTTGATAGCTACGGTGTTCTTTAAAGTCCACGCTGCAGCCATAGATACCCTATTTTTATGCTTTCTTGAAGACTGCGAGCGCAACGACGGCTCCACGGAGAGGCCGTATTACATGAGTAAAAGACTGAGAAAGTTGTTGCACAAGTGATTTTTCTTCCGCTAAATCAACTTTAAAAAGCCTGATGTAAATTAATGAATATATTTTTATACGAATATTGAGGCTGCCGCAAAAGAAATAATTAGTTAAAAATATGCGCATCTAAATAAATTACTTAGGCGATACTTAAAATTCGTCATTAAAACGTTAAAGATTTATAAAATTTTTACAATTATCTTACAGTATTACTTAACAACATATTCCATTAAATTTACAAGTTACCGCGAATTCGTGTACCTTATCGTTATATTTTATATATATTGTAATGAAATTTAATCGTTAGATACACTCGTTGTTGTTCCTTGCTCTATTAAAGTGAATTATTTTAAATAAAAATAGTTTTCTTCTTTTCACCGAAACCAAAGTATTATTTAATCGTAAAATGAAAAAGTACAGATGTACGTGGAATACATTAGACGTAATAAATTCCAGCAACAATTAAGATTTTATTACCGTTTTATTATTTTCTACAGAAGCACAAGGTAGGATAACTGAAGCGTGACATTACACAAAGCTCTTGAGCTGAATACAATACTTTATAAGGGAAGTACAGGTTATAGGTTGATCGTTTTATTGGATATTAAGGAAAAAAAAAAAGATGTACGTGTATATTCTGTACGATAAAATACAAGTGCTAAAAACAATTGGAGTCCAATACCTTGAAAACTGCGTTAAAAAGCGAAAGCAGATAAATTAATTTTGAAACAACGTATGTGTAAATTCTATGTAATCTAGAGCCCCGGTAATTGGTCTTTCGGTTTTGGGATCAACGTAAGGTTTCATTCGCGCTACGCAATAGTCTGCCATTTCTTTCGTGAGGTTCTGCAAAAGAAGAACAAGTATTTAATAATTGTACAATACTAATTTAACGAATAACTTGTTTAATGGCGGTAAATGACTTACAGCATATAGTTCCTCTTTTGTCACGTAGGGGCGATCGGCCGCAGTAATGGCCCTGAAGGCATTTTCAATTTCTTGGGAGCTTTGCACGTTCTCTGTCTCCTTACTGATCATAAATGCCATATGATCTTGTAAGGAAACAAAACCATCTCTGTTCGGATCTACGATGTCTGCGAAACGTAAAAAGATAAGGTTAAGGTGAGGATGCGATGCGGATGCGTTGTGACGTGCATGGCGAGGTAAAAACTGGTAAGAACAACAACTTTTAACATACCTAAAATGTTTTCGAACTCAGGATCGGGTTGGCCCTCTTCGACCATTGGCAAGTCGTAGCCCAAAGCTCGAAGGCAAGACTTGAACTCTTGGTGGTTAAGTCTGCCACTCTTGTCTTTGTCGTAGTGTTTGAACATCATGGAGAATTCCTTAAGAGCTCCTTCAGATACGCCCGACTGATTGCGCGCCTGTATCTGCTGTTCTAGGTTGTGCTGCATGCGCATGCCCAGCTGATCCAGTTGATCCCACTGCTGGGCAAGCCCGACGGTACTGTGCTCGGTGTAGCGGTTGTCGAGGATCAAATGCTCTTCCAGTATTGCCCCTAGATCCTCTATTTTCTTCAAATCCTGGCGACGCGCGCGAACCTCTTGAGTTTTTCGCTTGGTTGCCTCGAGCTGCTGCTCGAGCGAGCCCGAGCCCTCCATCATGGAGGTGCGAGTGTCCGCGAGCCACTGGTGGAAAGCATTGGCGTGCTTGGCAAATTCTTTGCGAAGTTTGTCGTTTTCCTCCTGGCGTTGAGCTTCCTTGGCCAACTCGACGTCGCGCTCTTTTATTATCTTCTGGAGATTCCGCCAAGTGTCCTCGAGAGCCTCCATCGTGAACCAGGTGTAAGGGTTAGGGCCGACGTTGAAATTCTTTATTTGACGGTCGAGGGCGCCGAGGGCCTGGAAGTCAGCCTCGGCCGATGACAAGCTTGCTTGAAACTGAGCGTGGGCTTCGCGTAGCGCTCTGATCTCTTCGATGCTGTTGCATCGAACTGGATCGGTCAGATCTTCCTCGGCGTTCTCGAACCACGAGTTAAAGGCCGAGGCCTTCTTCGCGAAGGTCAAATAGAGCTCTTCGATCTGGCGGAACTGGTCTTGCATCTGCAGAAGTCGCTGCTTGCGCGCCTGTGAATCAGCCAGGAGCTTCTGCCATCGGGCGATCACGTCGGCGTGTCGCTTGAGAATCGCGGCCCGCTGCTCGTGGCCAGCCTCGATCAGCATGTCCTTCAGGTGGGCAATGTTCTGAATGCCCTCGTGCTCGAACGCGTGGAGTCCCGCGTCGAAAGTTTCCTGCTTCGTCAGCAGGGTCTGGACGGTGGAAAGGTCGCGGCCGAATTCTTCCGATCTGACGTGGCTCTCCTTGTCGGCGATCCAAGACTCGACAACGTCGGCCTTCCAGACGAACTGAAGGTAAGCCGAGTTGTCGTTTAGCCGAGCCTTGCGCCTGGCCGCCAGGGCACCGAGCTGCTCGAGCTTCGCGCTTAGCTGCTGGCATCGCTGACCGATCGCCTCGGCCCTGTGGTTGCCCGCGCTTTTCAGCGCCTCGCCGGCTTCGCAGATGTCGCGGCAGCGCTCGGCGTGCGCCGCAAAGTCCGTCTCGAAGGCGTCGTGCTTTTTAAGGAGGCCCTGAACGGCGGCCATCGTGTCCCCGTAGTCCTCGAGCGAGAGAAGCTGCTGCTTCTCGGCTATCCAGGCCTCCTCCTCCTCGACCTTGGCCAGGAACTGCTGGTACGTGAGGGACTCGTCGAGCTTCTGGCCGCGGGTCGCGGCGAGCTGCTTGAGTTCGGCCCAGGCCTGGTTCAGCAGTTTGAGGCGCTGCTCGATCTCCGGCACGCCGAGGTTCGAGACGTCCATGAGCTTCTCGCCGGCCTCCTGGACCGCCTGAATGGCCGGCTCGTGACTGCCGAGCTCGGCCTCGAGCCTCTTGTGCTTCTTCTTGAGGTTCTGCACGCCGGTGAGGTCGCGGCCGTAATCGTCCGAGCCGACGAGGAGCTTCTTCTCCTTTATCCAAGACTCCTCGTCGGCGATGTCGCGGAAGAACTGGTGGAGGGTGTTGGCCTCGCTGAGCCTGGCGCGCCGGTGCGCCGCGAGATTGCGCACGCGCTCGTACCGCTCGTTGATGCTCTGGCGTTTCTCTTGGATGCCCGCCGCCTCGAATTGGCCACTCTCGATCAGCGAGTCCGCCTGGGCGTTCATGTCGCGTATGCGCTCCTCGTGGGCGGCCACGTCCGCCTCGACGAGCTGCTGCTTCTTCATGAGGTTCTGCACGGAAGCGAGATCCTTGCCGGCGTCTTCGCTCGTGAGCAGGCTCTCGACCTCGCCGAGCCAAAAGTCTAGATCTTTCACCGCGGCGATGTAGGTGCGCTGCTTGTTCGCCTCCTTCAGCTTCATCGACTTCTCGGTGGTCTTTTGGGTGAGGTACTCCCACTGGTCGGCAATCGAGGCGAGCCGCTTCTGCACGGCCTCCTCGCTGCCGGCGCACTGATGCTTGTCGATTAGATTGCCACCCATCGCGAGGACCGACTGAATGCGATCGGCGTTCGCCGCCAGCTCTGCCTCGAAGGCCTGGTGCTTCTGATGCTTCGACTGGATGTTGGCCGGATCCTTGTAGCTCTCCTCGGTCGCGAGCTGGAGCTTCTCGGCGATCCAGTTCTCCATTTCGTCGGCGTCGCGGGAGAACTGCTGCAGAGTCTGGGACTCGCCGAGGCGCGAGCGCTTCTCGATCAAGGCGTCCTTGAGGTGGCGCCAGCGATCGAGCACCTGGCAGCGGCGCTCGTCGATCGGCCGAGCAGCGTAGTGCTGGGCATCGATCAGCTGGTCCGCGAGGGTTTGGAGCGCGGCAATCTTCTCCTCGTGGGCGTTTATGGCCTTGTCGAAGTCCTCGTGCTTCTTTATCAGCGCCTCGACGTTGTCGCCGCCGTCGAGGGCGTCGGCGCCGCTGCCGCTGCTGTTGAGGAAGGCCTCGCGCGCCGACATCCAGTTCTCGGCTTGCTCGCAGTCCCGGCAGAACAGCTGGAGCTCGAGGTTCTGGTCTAGCTGCATGCGCCGCTGTACCCAGGCTTTCTCCAATTCCTGTCGCGCCTCGCTCATCGACTCGAGCTTCTCCTGAATCTCTACGGAGGCGTAGTGGCTCGACTGCAGAAGCTGCTGGCCGAACAGTTCGAAGGCTTGGAAGGTGCCGGAGCGCGCGTCGATCTCCATGCGGTGCTCCTGCAAAAGCGCAAATGCCCGATTAATTATCGAATTCGCCGGCGGAAGCTAATTGCGGCAGCCAGGCGCTCGTTATCGCCGAGCGAAGTCTGCCCTCCGGGCCGCCGCCTGGCTGCCGAGAGAAGCCGACGCGGGCGGTGTCAGTGGCCAACTGCGACCGCGTCAACAGCAGGTCAACAACCACACCCACACCCACACCCACACCCACAACCACAACCACAACCACAACCACAACCACAACCACAACCACAACCACAACCACAACCACAACCACAACCACAACAGCAGCAGCAAAAACAGCAACAACAACAACGGGGACACAAACGGATGCACAGGGAATGAGTCTAGTAGTTGCTTTAGACCGGGAGCCCGTCAAGATTTTGCTGCTTATCTTAGGCCGTTTAACATACGGCCCGAGTAAGAAACTTTTGTGCAATTCTGAGGATGCCGATACCAATGAAAATGCCACGGGCTCCCAGTCTAGTACAAGGTGGACAAAGTTACAAAGCAACGGTGAGATAATGAGACAGGGGTTAGTGCCAAACGGCATGTAAGTTGGTGTATTGGCGAATTGAATGTACGTTGCAGCAGTTGTACCTGCGAGAGAATGCCGTAGCGCGCATCAATTTCAGCCCTCTGACTCTATAAATAATCCAAGAGAGAGGACCGGACTGAGTGAGCGTGAAAATACCAAAGTAACGAAGAAAGAATACAGAGTGAAGAGTGAAGAGTGAAGAGTGAAGAAGGAAGAAGCGAAAGAAGCAAAGGCACTGACCTGGTGTCGCTCGAGCAAGGCTTCGGCGCCGGTGACGTCGGAGGCCAGCTCCTCGGAGGCGACGAGACCCATCATGGAGTTGATCCACGCCATCAGGTCGCGGTAGTCGCTGAGGAAGCGCTGCAGGTCATACGAGTCGAGAAGCTTCTCCTTGCGCGAGTTGGCCTTGGCGGTGAGCTGGGTCCACTCCTCGTTGATCTCCTTCTGCTTGGCGTACGTCTGCTCGGCCGTGTCCGGGTGGGACTGCATCAGCCGGTTGGCCGTCTCGTCCAGCTGCTTTATCTTGTCGCCCAGGGCGGCCAGGTCGCGCTCGAGGCCCTCGTGCTTGCGCTGCAGCGCCTGCACGCTGCGCAGATCCTTGCCGAGGTCGTCGTTGTTCAGGGCCGCGTCCTTCTCGCGGATCCAGTCCTTGGTCTCGTCGACGTCGCGGTGGAAGCGCTGCACCTCGTGCGCCGAGCCGAGCTGGCTCGCCCGCTCGGCCGTCAAGGTCTGCAGGCTGCTCCACTTGTCGTTAAGCTCTTGGATCTGCGTCTGGATCTTGAGGGCGGCCTCGGTCTGCCCGAGGCTCATCAGCTGCACCGCGATCTCGTTCATCTCGGCGAGGCGGACCTCGTTCGCCTTGAGGTCCGCCCGGAAGTCGTCGAACTTCTTCTGCATGACCTCGACCTGCTCGAGGTCCTCGCCGACGTCCTGCACCTGGGCGTGGCTCTCCTTGTCCTTGATCCAGGCGGCGAGCTCCGCGGCCTCGCGCACCAGCACGTACGCCTTCGCCGTCTCGCTGAGCTTGGTCTGGCGCTCTCGCGCCAGCCTGAGCAGCTCCTCGTACTGCGCCTCGATCTGGGCCTGGCGGGCGCCGATCGAGCTCTGCTCGCGCGCCAGGCTCTGCTGGGAGGCGCTCAGGCCCGCCTCGGGCTCGACCCGCTTCACGTAGGCCGCCGGCACGAAGCCCTGCCGGTCGTTCACCTCGACCTTCCACCAGTCCTTGTTGCTGCTGTTGAGCAGCACCAGGCTGTCGCCCTTCTTCATGCTGACCTCGCGCGGCGACTTCTCCGCGTAGTCGTAGAGGGCGAGGACGAGCTCCTTGCCGGCGACGTCGATCGCCGGAGCCTCCTGCTGCCGGCAGGCGCGGGCCTGCTCGCGCAGCGCCCCGATCGTCGAGGCGAACGCCTCCAGGTCGCTCACCAGGGCCTCGTGCTTCTTCAGCAGGGCCTCGCTGCTGTCCTCGTCCTTGCCGTAGTCGGGGTTCGTCACGATCGGCCGCTTCTCCTTCATCCAGGACTCGGCCTCGTTCGCGTCCGCGAAGTACTGGTGGGCCTGGAGCGAGTCGTCGAGGTCGCTCTTGCGCTGCCGGGCCTTCTCCTTCAGCTGGCCCCAGCGCTCGTCGAGGCCGGCCAGCCGCTGGCTTATCTCCTCGGCGGCGAAGTGCCGCTCGGCGAGCATGCGCGCCCCGGCCTCGCAGACCGCGGCGACGCGGCCCTCGTGGTTGTTGATCTCGGCCAGGACCGCCTGGTGCTTCTTCTGGAGGTTCTGCACGCCGATGAGGTCGCGGCCCCGGTTGCTCGAGGCCGCCGCCGGCTCCTTCTCGCGGATCCAGGCCTCCTCGTCCTCGATGTCGCGGAACAACTGCTGCACCTGCAGCGAGTCCAGCAGCCGCTGCTTGCGCGCCAGCATCGGGCGCTCGAGGCCCCGGTAGCGCTGCTGCAGCTGCTCCTGCTTCTGCTTTATGCTCTCGGCGTCGAAGTGGCCCGCGGCGACGAACTGCTCGGCCGCCTGGGCCAGGGCCTCGATGCGCTCCTGGTGCGAGCCGACGTCCGCTTCGAGCAGGGCGTGCTTCTTCTGCAGGTTCTGCACGGAGGTCAGGTCCTTGCCGCAGTCCTCGCTCATCAGCTGGCCCTCGATCTCCGAGAGCCAGAGCTCGACGTCCTCGACGCTACGGTTGAACTGCTGCTGCTGGCCGGCCTCCTGCAGCCGGGCCCCCTTACGCTCGGTCGCCTCGGCGAGGGACCGCCAGAGCGCCGCGATCTCCTCGATGCGCGCCTGGATGCGCTCCGAGGCGTAGTGCCGGGCCGCGCAGAGCTCCTCGCCCTGCGCCACCATCTCCTCCATGCGCGCCCGGTTCGCCGCGAGCTCCTGCTCGAAGTTCTGCTGCTTCTGCAGCTTGCCGTTCAGGTTGGTCGGGTCGAGGTAGCTGTCGTCCGTCGCGAACTTGAGCTTCTCGTTCACCCAGCCCTTCGTCTCGTCGCAGTCCCGCTCGAACTGCTGCAGCTTGTACGCGTCCTCGAGGGCGGCCCGCCGCGATGCCGACTTCTCCAGCAGAGCGGAGCGCCGCTCCAGCAGGCCGCGCCGCCGCTGGGCCACCTCCTCCGCCGCGTAGTGCTCGCCCTCGATCAGCTTGCTCGCGAACTCGTCGAGGGCCTTTATTTTCTCCTCCTGCGCTGCCAGCGACTTGTCAAAGTCCTCGTGCTTCTTTATCAGGGCCTCGACGCTGTCGAGCGAGTCGCCCAGGTCCTCGTTCGCGAGGAACGCCTCCTGCTTCGCCATCCAGGCGTCGGCCTGCTCGGTGTCCCGGTAGAACAGCTGCAGGTCCATGCACTGCTCGTAGAGGACGCGCCGCTTCTCCCAGAGCTCCAGGAGGCTCGCCTTGTCCGCGGCTAGGCTCTCGAGCTTCAGGCCCACCTCCGGCGCGGCGTAGTGCTCGCGCTCGAGAAGCTTGGCCCCGGCGAGCCCAGTCGCCTCGAAGCTGTCCGCGCGCGCGTCTATCTCGCCCTTGTGCTCCTGGTGACGCTCCAGCAGCGCCTCCGCTCCGGCCACGTCCTTGGCCAATTCGTCTGCCGAGATGATGGCCCGCATGTTGTTCATCCAGGACACGAGGTCCCGGTAGTCGGCGAGGAACCGGTGCAGGCAATACGACTCGTCGAGCTTCAGTCGGCGCTCCTTCGCCTTGCCGGTCAGGCTCTCCCACGACTGCAGAATTTCCGCCCGTTTCGCTTGAATCTGCTGCGAATGCTCGGGCTGGTGGATACCAGCGAGTCGGTCGGCCTCGGTGCTCAACGTTGCGACCTTGTCCTCCAGGGCCGCTAGATCACGCTCTACGTTCTCGTGGGTACGTTGCAATAGTTGCACGCTAGCTAGGTCTCGGCCAAAGTCGTCCGAGGACAGGACCGCGTCCTTCTCTCCTATCCAAGCCATAGTCTCGTCGGCGTCGCGGTTGAAGCGCTGGATCTCGTGTGCCCCAAATAACTTCTCCTGACGCAATATCGCTAGCTGCTTTAGTCGCTGCCAGGATTCGTTCAGCTCTTCCTTTCGACGCAGAATAGTATCCCTCTCTGGATGGCCTTCTAGCAACAGCTTATCCGCCATCTCATTTACCTCGGTTACTCGATACTCTTGACTGGTCATATCCTTCTGAAACTCGTCAAACTTTCTTTGCAATACTTCTACGTGTTCCAAGTCGTGACCAAACTCATCTGTTGTAACAAATGCTTCCTTATCGTGAATCCAAAACATGACTTCGTCGCAGTGTCGGATGAATTGCACTAGTACCAAAGCCTGCTGAAGTTTCAACCCTTTGTCCGCTAGTCTAGATAGAAGCAAATCCCACAAACGATGCAGCTCATCTGTAAGCCGAGCAAACATTTTGTTCAAGATCTAAACAATTGATTAGGCCAAAATAGTACTATAAGAATTTTTATACAAAACTCTTATTACTAAAAAAACTTTTTCTTTTCAAAATTACTCTATAATAAAGTGGGCCAAAATTATTTTTTTTTTAATTTAAAACTCTATCACTGTCAAAATTTCTTGTAATACCACATTTTCATGACCCATTTTTGAACTATATAAACTCAAAATCTGTACATTTCATATAAAAGACTAAAAATTTAAGATTAATTGACTTCTAGTAGATTCAGCTGTTAAATTATTTATTATTATTTATACAGATAATTCAAAGAATTATTTACTTTTGGTCCACCAAATTCTGTAATACTCTCTCCTTACCTAGCCTTTTACGTATGACATCACTTGCAAAATGGTGCTGGGCGATCATTTCTGATCCTGTATTGTCCAGTATTACAATAGCATTGGAATGAGCTGCTACCTCTGCCTCAAAAGCCTGATGTTTTTGAATTTTTGCTTGCAAATTTGTGGGGTCCTTGTAACTTTCATCGGAAGCTGCTTGAAGTTTCTCATAAATCCAACCTTCGAGTTCATCTGCATCTCGTTTGAAGTACTAAAACAAGTGGAAAAGCTTTAATGGTAAATTCAAAGCGATACAAAAAATAATCTAAAGAATGTAATAAGAATAATTAATAAGTACCTGAAAACGACGAGAGTCCTCAAGTTTGTCACGTTTATTGCGAGCTTCAGCTTTAAAATTTGCATATCGTCCGAGAACTTGTTCTCTTCGTTCTTGAATATCCTCAGGATTTTCGAGGATCTTCACCTCCTTCGGTGTGATTTGTTGATCCATGTTTCGATGTGAAATCTCCCAATTAATTGAACCTTTTAAAAGCGTATAGCTTAGGCCCAAAATGGCCGCGCGGGTGTGGCAACTGGCACTACTGGTATGTGCGAGATCCTTCAATAAATCAATAATTAACTCTTAAGAATCTTCAAAAAAACAAGCAACTTCTTTTTTTTTTATTTATTTTTGTGCAGCAACCGATAATAAATAATTTTTTAATATGTCCGATTATGCTTACCCGAATTCGTTTTGTCGACAAAAAAAATTTATTCGTTAAATCGTTATTTGGTGTATTAAGCGAGCACCTACAGCGCTACGCCGCTGTATACTAGCCGATAGTAGCAACTCGCACTGTCGAATAAGGTACATACGCTGTCAGCAAGCTGCAAGACAGCGACTCATAGCTTACTCAACTCAACAAGTCAGCACGGCAAAGCCGCAAAGGGTAAACTATAATACAGCACGAACTACGAAACTTCTATTGCCACAGTAGGTGTCTTTACTTTGCCGCAGTAGGTAATTACCGCAGTAGGTAAGGCTATTCAACTTTGAGAGATTTATCTTTTTTTTATAACCTAGAAGTGGTATCAGATACAATTAACGTACTAATGTTTCAAGTCTTTCGAATTGACATTGGAACCATTGAGACTTGAGGAATTGCGGTTTGCGGCTTTGCTTTATGCGTTATGCCTTTATTCTTTCGCGTTGACTGCGTTGAGGTTTCTTTTACAGGCTGCCATATAGGTGGCGCGTTGAGTTTGCATGTCGCTTGCATTGCGGCTCAATTTATTGATAAAGTCCTCTTAATACTTTTTAAAGTGTGGAACCCTTAATAAATAAAAAAGAAAGAGCACAAATATTTCAGGAAAAAACTTCAATTCCAAAAAAGTTTCAAAGGTGTATGTACATACATATTTTAAGGAATTTTAGAGCAATATTCCTATATAATTCAAATTGAGGCGCGCGATAACACACCCTAGGTTTCCACCTATCCATTTATCCATCCGTATTATAATTTCCCGATCAGCATTGTGAAAGTATAAAAAGATTTTAATGAATTCTTAATGAATACTTTTTCCCAGTAAGTGTTTAAATAAAGAAAGAAATAGAATTCTTAATGATAGCTTTATGTTTGTCAAAAATGTCCGATCTAACGTGCTCTAAAGCATTCATAAAGAATTCTCAATTAAAAAAAAAAGTTACTATAGAAAAATTTCTTATTTTATTATATTTCATTTAATCCATAAAATTTTTTTTTTTTTTTGTTCATAAAGAAAATTTTAGGAATACTTTTTAAATACAATAAGTAAATTATTTACTTGTTCATAAAGAATAATTTATGAATACTTTTTGAATACTATAAATTTTTATTTAGTGCGGATATTTAAAAATTCTTTATGAATTTTTTTTTTTAAGTGTGCTTATCGGGTTCGCCATGCGATTTTCTCTCGAATTATCGGTTTCATTCAGAACATCAAATGTTTATGTTTACATTTTACGATCAGGTTTGTTTACATTTTTTGATCAGGTTATGGGCGGAAACCTAAGGCGGGCGTAGCGTGCCTCAATTGTAGTTAGTTTTTCTCGCGTTGTGATTGGTTCCCTGGTGAAAAAAATTTTTGTGCAGAAATGTGCAAAAATGTTTAAAAATGTTCAAAAAAGTTTAAAAAGATTAAATCTGTGTAATTGTGTTTATTTCTGTTCTATTTCGTCACACATTTTTACATGTTTTTAAACATTTTTGCACAGAAATAAACCTTTTTAAA
>UXGC01001486.1:0-22302 GCA_900480045.1 Eurytoma adleriae | reverse complement strand
AGCCTCCAATCATGCGGCACCAATCGGCACTTGATATAATTACCGTAATCGACCAGAACCGAATCCATTCGCAGGATCATTAATCTTTCAATCGGTCGATTTTTACCGAAATTGCCAGGTAACTCGCTCGACCGAAAGTCCGCGCCGTTATAATCCTCGCACCCTTCGTCACCTGTGGGAACTCGGAACGGTAAATAAATAATGTCTGCATAACCGCTTCGTCCGATCGGTCATTATCGCGCCGTTGAATAATCGAACCAGTTGGTCCGGACGGAGGATTAATGATTTCGGTGTATAATAATTTGAAGTGTTTGATAAGAACCTGAAATCGTTCGATTGTACTTGAAAATTTATAGCGCAATTACAGTGCGAAAGGGGAAATTGGGATGGATTTATGTTTGATAAACAAAGCGGTCCGTTAAGTTGGTTTAATTAAAACGCATCGACGAAAATTTTATTACTATTTACGTAAATTATAAGATAATTCGTGTATTGCATCATCTACTTTCTTTATGTGAAAAAACATTTTTTAAATAGAATCTATTTTTTGCGCAAAATTTTCTATGATGTGATTTAGAAACACTTGGTACACCAAGCAAATGAATGAGTAACTTATTTGTTCAAAATATTCATAATTATTGTTTCCAATTTGTAAAAAAAAGATATCGCATCAAATTATCTTTTAAAAGAGAATTACAAGAACCATAACGTATAATTTTATCGGTAATCGTACCATTGAATAATACGCGAGCTTGCAAATAATTTAATATTTAATAGTCACGGTGTATAGGTATATACATGCAGGATTCGAAGTAAGCGAAAGGAGTTGGGGGCGGTCTGTAGGGCGAATTGGAAGAAAGGAAAGAAAGTGCTTCCTCGTGGGTCGGCCACTGATCCGGTACCGCCACTAATTAACCGATCGCTTTACAAAGACCCCGCTTAGCGGCTTTTTTTGAATTCTTTGAGTGACTTTTTTTACGTAATTCGATATTTATGTCAGAATGAAAGTTGAAATGTTAATGGATTACATTATCTTCGAAAATAATCGTCGAAATTATACATTATTTTTATGTATTTTCTCTATAAATCTGAATTAGTGAAATCATAAATTTATCACACCAACGTAATTAATGGCATACTTTTGATTAGAAAACGTCACTACATTGATATCAAATTACTGAAATTGCAGAAAATTTCAGCAATTCAAAGTTAAAGAAATCATTCATGGAACTTCAATTTTTATTGCGTGACTTCTTTTTTGTGAAACAGCAGAAAAGGGATGAACACTTGATTCAAGTGACTTCAATCCAATCATTTAAAAAGTGATCCACTTCATGATGTAGGCTAAAATATCTCAAAACGTGCAATAACTGAATTGAAAAAAGAATATATACCTGTCGATTATTTCTCGATATTTCACGGATAGAGTTACACGGAAGAACCTAATTAATACCTGTTCCGAGCTAATTAATAGTGAACGAGATTGAATTTGTATGCAGAATAAAATTTAGAACGTCAGTGGATACTGTGAGTTCGTGAATATTTATCGTCTTTATCGAACGTGTTTTTCATTCACGTCTATTCAACATTGCATAATTTCACCTACAGCATACAGGAAAAATTCGATAAGAGGAACTAGATAAGGTGCGCCATAGATTTAATAATCCATCTATATCGATCATCGATTTTCCCCTATCTCTGATTAAAAGTACTCGATCGAATGAAACGCGATTTCATGTGTGCTGCATTATTCAATGCAACGCAACTATTTCTGAAAATTCCGGATTGTACAACGGCTTTCCTCGAATATAATCTGACATTTTCCGTTTTATCGAATTAGGTGTGTTGAGTGTACGATCTCATTAGCTGAAACAGTGATACTTTGATCGAATATGATATAAAAAGATAAATTCTTGAGCATTATAAATCAGGAAAACAAAGTAGAAAGTACCTATCTTTAGTTCCTTATAATTAATCTGGAGAAGTTGTATAATAAATTTTTTTATTTAAATTTGTATGAATAATTTATTTATGAATGATTGCAGACTCTCAAAATATTTTAATGACGACACCAAAATGTGTTCGCAACAAACAAGAAAAATAATGAAAACATAAACACTCCCACGAAAAAAATCTGCAATTTTAATTGAAATGTACACAAATTATCAAACTAATCAAAGATAAGGACATTATATTGGGAAACGTCATTTTCCGTTCGATTAATAAACTAACGAGGCGGACACTTGACGCAGAGCCGTTCGTTCCGCGTGAAACGGCACTCCGATCGCCGGCATTTTTTTACCGGTGATCATCGTTATAAGGAAAAAACCAGATAATGAAATTTTACGAGGCTCGCTTTCGCCCGTCCAAAAAAAGATTGCCGATCTGCCTCCTCCCGATCCCATAGGTTAGTTTCACTTTTTATTATATTTTCGTCAAGAGGTCGTATGCAAGTGGTGAAATAGTATACGAAAAAGAGAAGGAAAGCGTCACGCCGTTGGCCAACCACCGTGGTGTCCTCCTAACTTTCCTTGACGCCCGGCAAACTTGACCTTCGGTTCGATCACGGAGAAATTCGGCTGCGCTGGGAGCCGACCTTCCTGACACACTTTTTTCTAACGAGCCTCGGATTCACCGATGTCCCAGCGACCTAATCGTCGCTGACGTTTCGAGAATCTCTTTTTTACATATACGCCTCGAAAATGACGCGAACTGCATTTACGTATTTTCAAAGTGATAATTCTTGAAATGATACTTGTCACTGATTTTGATTAGATAATGAATTTTGCACACATGTCATTGACGTCTTCTGTCAATATTCGTAGAAATGGATATTTGTTTTCAAATAACATTAGGCACGCACGCTGCTTTTGTTATCAATTGATTAATATTTTGTATGTATAACCTACTCATTGTTTCAATTTTCTGTTTGAGATAACTGAAAGCACTTGAATCTATCTTATCTCTGCCTGTCGGATTCAAACGTTTATTCATTATTTTATACCATATTGATATCAAAAATTAATTTTTTTAATTTATTTGATCCTTTATAGTTAACAGAAAAAATAAAAAATTGTGTGCGAAGTTAATTTGCATCAATTAATTTGCAAACGAATTTCCTTTATCTTATAATTATCATCCTGTCGCGGTATTAATATTGCGGAAGTGGTAGTTTTAATAAAGAATAAAAACTATTCTGTCTAATTAATTAATTTCCATACGAATATTCCTTATCTTGTTACCACTTTTGTAGTAATTTGATGCGGAAATGCATAGAAGATTTAAAGAAAGAATAAACTCAAAGTAAAAAAATTATTCCATAAGGAAACGTGATAAAATTTTAATAAATAATGTGATGAGGGTATGAACTTTTACAAGTTCATTTATAATAAAAAAGATACATAAACATCACATCCTACTTGAACGAAACTATAGTTACTCCAATGAATCATTAAAAATAACAATACTGTTGATCTAATTTTACTTTTGATGCTTCATCTAGGTAAATATAATTGCATAATATAGGTAGACTTAACTTTAATAAATAATATACCTACATAGGTACGTGTAGTTTAATATCAACCACCTCTTCAATATTTATACCCTGTTTATCTGCGCTTAGAAATAAATAAATATTTAGTCATCGGATAGAGTCGTCTACATTATCATAAAAATGATCCCGATAGCGAGTAGCCTTCACCTTGTTACGCATCAGCCACGACGACTGATTGCACGAGGTGACTTGCGAACCTTACAAATCTCGGATAAGGTCGTGCTTTTGCGAGTCCTTCCAGCGGGCGGAGGGAGCGAGAGATAAAAATGCGCGGCTTTAGTACAATTAAACAGGCGTAATCTAATCTCTTCGGTCGCCAATTGATTAGGGAATGAGTTAAATAGGGGTAGGCGGTGCGGCCCACTCAGTTTATCATTGACTCGGCGCAATGATGGCACGGTTCATCGTCGTCGGCGTCCTGCTTGCCTGCCTCGGCTACCTCGGCTCCGGTAAGAATTTTTACTCGCGAAAAAAAAATCAACGCTAGCGGGCTGTTAATTATTTAATTAATTGCTGAGTGATAAGTGCATATATTCATAAATACAGTTTTAAAAATGCTTAAAACATTTTCTATCGGAATATTAAAAAAATCTTTTTAATGACAACTCTTCATCTTTGAAGAAGCGCAAGAGCACATTGATCGATTATGGAAAAGTATTATATCATCGAAAAACGATGAGTCCTCGTGAATAAGTGTTTTATTTTTTGGAATTGCATAAGGGATCTCATAATTTCTTGGTATGATATATCCTGCAGCAATGACGCATCATTTTTCGTTGAATAATGCAACGAGTTTCTTCTTAATACCTTATTTTATTTTGGGCAATAGATTACAATATAGATAACCAAAACTCTGGGCACCAATTGGATGTTCATATTTAATATTTTTTAATAATAATACATTGCAAAAACTGTATGAACTTTAAAGAATAAATTTTCAAATTGTTATTGTTATACCCTTACCGAAATATCCTGCAGGTAATTCGCGTTTTTTCCTGTAGGAACGATTTCTTGTAGGATATCCCTGCAGGCTATTTCGATAAGGGTAATTTCATTTTGATAATTCGATTTCAATACTGCTGTTGTGTTAACTCAAAAAAGTGAGAATGAACTTAATAATCAAATTTAATTGACAAATGATAGTTAAATGTAATTGTAAAAGTAAGCAAATTTACGACAGCCAAGTTATTCTCGGAAGCTAGTTAACATTATGCGCTCATAAATTGACACCTGCTTCTGGCGAATGTGTACTTATGGAAATGTGAAATAAAGGCTAACAAAAGTCTGTTCTTCCCAAAATATTCCATTCAAAAAACAATAGTCGATTCTTGCACTGAGAAAAATTTATTTTATCCCACAAAAAAATGAAAATGTTTGCAACTCAAATAAATCACGTTCATGATTAAAAGACAATCCTTTGCGTAAAACGTATGATTTATTTAACGTGCGTATGTGAAGGTGCTAGCGTTAATTGATTGTACTATCCTATGTTTATTTAATTTTCAAACATTTTCAAACGAAAGATAAAATCCGATCGAGGACATCAAAATACGGTTAGACATAATCAGAGTTTCAGGAAAATTAAAAATACGTACCACGAGCTCACATTAAAAACCAGAGCCTCCGCACAACCTCAAATAAGCATTGATGAGTTCCGTGTAATCCTTCAACGAAAAGTAAAAGTCATATAATAGCCACTGGAGAGAAACAAAACCGGAGCCGAAACAACACACCGACTCCAACGGGGGACGCGGTCAATTTTTTTCAATCCACCCGTCCGTAATTACGAGGTACGATTTTGTAGCACCTCCTCGAAAATGCGCGACTTTCCACGCCGCGAGTAAAAGTAAGAGTTTGCTTTGAGCGTTTGCTCTCCCGCTGCAGGCAAATGTGTGCACTGCGCGGAAGTCGCCGGTGGCTACCGCGAGGGCCGATTTTTCAAGTGGTTTTCTCCAGTGGACCTCGCGAGACGCGTAATTCGCACTTCCGTTTGCTTTGGAGGTTTAGCTTGAAGGTTTTTTATTTCAAGATTGTTCATAATTCGTTTCTGTTAATTATTATTAATCCTTAAAATGTTTATTTGTAACGTATAGGCACACACTTTGTACATTTCCGTATTTTTGTATATAAAATAATTTAGTGGTACTAAAATAAATATAAAAGAATTACACAAATCAGAATGGTACAAAAGGGGAAATAGGGCATAAAATATCGGGCATGTATATAAAATACCAATATAATATGATCCAGGTTTAAACAATAAAATGGGTGATGAAAATTAATTCATTTGCTTAACGTTGAAACGTTAAATAATATGGTATTATTAAATGATAGTTATATATCAACGGAAGTAATATATCAAAGTGTAGACTGGATACTCTACGTTATCAAATACAAGATTCATTGATGCGATTCGTACGATATGATAAGGGACATGATCAAGTGGGTAAATCTTTTAGTTATAGAATCAAAGTGTTATCGTAATCCACACGTATCATCGATTCTGATCAATTCATTAGTTTTTCATTCGTAATACGAAGTAATGATTTTTTAAATACGTAGGTACTTCACTTGCGAAAGTTGACCTAAACAACTCTTTTAATATTAAAAATGACAATAACAATAATTCTATATCGCGTAAACATTATACATCGTTATAATTATAGTAGTATATAAACTACTTTAGTTCTCCTGTAAAATGTAAAGTAATTTTAAAGCTCTACTTGAGGCTCCCTATACGAAGAGTAATAGCTACCCGTATAACGCTATATACGGGCAGCTCTTAGTTTTCGAAGTGTCGAAATAATGGTAATATGGCCCATCAAGGATGATGGCACAATAAAATAATTTTCAAAAAAATGTTAAATATTACACTCAAAAATAGCTTATGATTATCAGTTCAGGGACGGACGGGGCTGGGCTCGGGCGAGCAAGAATGGGGCTACGCGGAGGTAGTGAATGGTGCCCACATGTTCTGGTGGCTGTACTATACTACGGACCCGACAGTGACCTCGCCGACAGATCGACCCCTCGTCATCTGGTTGCAGGGTGGTCCAGGAGCCTCCTCTACTGGTTACGGCAATTTCGAGGAACTGGGACCCCTTAACTCCAACCTTGAACCCCGCAACACCACCTGGGTAATCATTTTGAATTTTTATTTTCTAATCACTTCCGTTATTCTTATCGCTGGTACCGATTTCGTAAATGTAAAGTCTGAAAATACCTTTAAAACTTATAATCACTTATTCCATATTTAACCCGCTGATAGAATATGTGACTATTTACGTTTCATAAGTCATTTTCAGATTTTTAGATTTAGAGGACGACAAACGAGTTTCTTTCGGTGTAATCAAAATCAATGAGTTAATGAGAGCATATGATTTTTTATTAACAATTGTTCTGTTTAATTACAGGTGAAAAATTACAATGTACTATTCATCGATAACCCAGTGGGCACGGGATTCAGCTACGTCGATAGTCCGAATCTCCTCGCTACCGACAACAAGCGAATCGCCACCGACCTGGTGCAGATGATGCGCATCTTCTACAAACAGTTGCCGGAGTTCCTCGACGTGCCGGTCTACATCACCTCCGAGTCGTACGGTGGTAAAATGGCCGCTGAATTCGCCCTCGAGTGGCACCGGGTACGAATCTCCAAAATTAATCAGCTCGATGCTGATTTATAAAATCTACTGCATATTCTTTGGTAAATAATTAAATAACTTTGTATTTCAGGCCAGAAAGCAAAATACGATCGGAGGAAATCTGAAAGGTGTAGGTCTCGGCGACTCCTGGGTCTCGCCGATCGACAGTGTTCTTACCTGGGCTCCGTTCCTCCTGCAAACAGTAAGTGAAAAAAGAAAAATTATTCATTTTTACATAAAATGTATGAAAAAAAACCGTAAAAACAAATTCAATCAAAAAATGTTCTACTTAGGGCATGATAGATACAGAAGGCTATCAGAAGATCGATGCAGCTGCGAAGCAAACGGAAGCGCTGGTGAAGGCTGGCAAATGGAGCGATGCCACTCGCTACTGGAGCTACACCGAGTCAGTGATTATGAGTGTCACTCATAACATTGACTTCTATAACATTCTTACCAAAGTTAAAGGCATAGGTATCAAACATCGTTCTCTGTTTGAACCGATCCCCAGAGCTTCCAGAGGTACGTCGCACCAAAATTTTATTTGACCTCTAAGTTTTTACACACTTGAGTATGCAGAACAATTTTTAGTACATACCAAACTATTATTTAATATTTAACATTCTTTGTGAAAAAAGTAATTAAGGGCTTTAACTTATTTTCTTTAAAAAATTAATCAAATGTGTAATAACAATGATGCTAAATTTGTAGGACTTGAGCGTAGTTCACTTGTGGGGGATGGCGATCTTAATAAACTGATGAATGGCGTTGTGAAAAAGTCTCTGAATGTAAGCAGCAGATGGGGTTCCCAGGATGGCGCGGTATTCCAAGCTCTCTCCGGAGATTTTATGAAACCCGCCACCAAAGTTGGTAAGTGCTCTTTACGTCTATTTTCTGAAAATTTTCATTGTTTTAATGTAAAATTAAGTGACGAATAAAAGACACGTTTTATTAGTACTTACGTGTAATTAAAGCAAAAAAGAATATTATCCTTAACATCAAAATATCATATTTTTAAAAACATATTATTATCGTAATATTATAAAAAGTATCTATTTTACGCTTTGAAAGTGATCCTATACTAAATTATAATTCTCCATGAGAAGCATAATCGATATACATAGTTTCCCTCGCCATCGAAAAGAAAAAATCGTTACCCAACCGCTTGAAACTGTACAGCAATCGAAGCCTCATTTCATCGATAACAAAACTCCGTAATCTCGCGATCACGAAACGTATCCCGAAGCAAACTCACGTGTCCCTTTTTTTGTTCCAGTGGAGGAACTGCTGGCGGAGACGGACCTCAAAGTCTTTGTGTATACCGGCCAACTGGATCTGATCGTCGACACGCCGGGTAAGCGCTTTGCGATTATGTGCCCTGGTTACGCAAGGGCGATACCTCCTTATCTCCGTAATTTTCGCGATTTTACGGCCGATAGGCTTTTATCTTTACTGCGCTAGGGTATGGGCGCGAATTTCGATTATGCATCGAGAGAAAGCGAGTGAATCACCTCGCTCTTCCTGAGTGCATTGTTTTGTTCTCTAAACTTCGCGGTATAAACGGTAAACATTGCCATTTAAGTTTGTTATTAAAAAATTAATGCGCGAGGCGTAATTGCACAATAACAGTTTTAGGCATTTTTCGTTTGCAAGGGTAAAATAGCACACTGTTCAATTAGTGTATAAGAAACAAATCGGGACGATATTTTAATATGTCTAAAGAGAAATTTAGTAAAATAAATATAAAAATAAAATAATTAGATACTTATTTCTTAATTCGATCTTAATATTTATTTTGAATAATTTCTATTTATGCACGCTCCAGTAAAAATGGAAGAATTAAGAAAAAAACAGCTATTAATTAATAATATAATTTAAAGAAAAGTAAAATAAATTATTTAAAAACAAAAATCTCTTGTATTATTCAGAAGAAATATATTATCACTTTAAAATCTTATCTGAAATCTAATTCAAGCTCTAATCGACTGAAGTACTGACAAGAAATCATCAAACTAAAGCAATGAAAAATATAATATCTCCATATTATCGTCGTTATCAGGCTCCCATCTACGTGTCGTAAAATCGCCGATTACTAAATTGTCGGGTGCTAATTCAACGTGATTTACCACGGCGCGGAGTCGCGCGATGCATTCCTCCGATAACGTTTCTCATTTACGAAATCGATAACAAAATCAAACCGCCGTTACAAAATCGGAGTGCGAAGCCACTTTGACACCTGGCCAGTTCACGCAAGTGCACTTTCGCTTTTAGCACGGATCCACGCCCGCGGACGCGAGAAAGACTGGTCGTAAAAAGCCGCTGGCGCTTGCAAATTATGCTTCTAACGTTGCGAGCGAGTCGTAAAAGTTTGACCGAATTGCGCGAATACTTTCAAGCTTTCCGAGGTTGAGATTAGCGGCATTTCTTTTGATCAATCGGGAAGAACCATAAACAATTTTTTAGATCCTGTTAGTTCCGACTAATGGATTATTGAAAAATTATCGTTTTCTTTTTTTTCAAATTAAAGTTTATTTAATAAAGATATTGCAAGTTAAAATTGTTTGTATCGTTACGATTTTACAAACTATAATACTATGGCGCGACGTATTTACTGGTCATATTTTTTTTAAATAATTATGCATTTACATTCGTAGGAACCTTACTGTGGGTTGAGAACTTAAACTGGAAGAACATTCAAAAGTGGAAGAAGAGTAGTCGCGTGCCGGTCGTTGCCGATGGTGTCATCGAGGGGTACCGTAAAACATACGGCAACTTGGCTTTCTATTGGATAAACCGCGCTGGTCACATGGTGAGTATATTTACTTTTATGTAATAAAATAATACTTTATGCAATTAGAATGCAATGCTGTGCACAGATGATTCTCGTAAATCACCTGAGCAAAGCCAGCTAAACAAGTTTCTTACTTTGTTCTGTGACAATAGACGAGGGCGAGTGTTCTTGGCTATCATATTTTGCATACAATTTTTTGGACTATAATCAAGGCATAAAAATGACTTTTGGTTCCCAGTTGACTAGGCGCTAAGTAAAAATTTCGCGCCCTATAAAATGCAAAGTTAATAGTTAACTTTGCACCCTATAGATCAACAAACGGATACTTATCGCCCACTAAACGGCATGAATAGTCAACTATTGCGCCTTATTTTATAGTAAAAAAAAAGTAAATGCGCAACGTAAGCGTGACTTTCGCCCTCGTGACTATTGGAAGCTTGACAATGTATATCATTCAAAAAATTTCCATATTATTTAAGAGTCAAACGTACCCTTCAAAGTTGAATCAATTAAAAAGGCAGTACATTAAAAACTAGTGAAATGTATTCCACTAATCAATGAATGCCAAAGATTAGTGGAGGTCATTGCACTATAATCTCAGATATCGGATTATCACAAATTTATTCATCTTAATTCTCAAAAATGCGCATACCCTGCGAAAAATTCGCCGGATCATCAGCTGGCCTCGTGATATATACCCGAGTGAAATTGTGCGTTTTCTCTTTGCAGGTGCCAGCCGATAACCCCGCGGCCACCGCGGCACTGCTGAAGGACCTCACGCGGAATTAGAAAGAGCCGCTGCGAGAGCACACACGGCGGCCCGGCGAAAAGAAAGCGCCGGCGAATTCGGGAATGCCGAAGTGGACCCGAGAGCCTCGGGATCGGGGCGCGCGTTTGTCGAGTCAACACTTTGCTTTTATTTGCGGGCGAACGGCGCCAAAGGGGCGGCCGAAGTAGTGCGTCCGCTCGCTGCGCTTGTTACGCGCGTGGAAATAATAAGACTTTTTTAGTGTTTGTTAAATAAAATGATTTTTTATGTGTTCCGAACTGATTGTGGTTCGTGTTGCTACGTTATTTAAATAAATTGTTGAAACTTTTTAAAAATTAAATGAGGAAGATTTTTTATTTCCCTTATAATGTTTGATAGATTGCAACATTTTTTTGAGTATAGGAAAAAATATTTCAGGAAGGGGGTTCTACTTTGGGTCATCTTCACGAATGTAAATTTATATTTTCATAAACATTTTGGGTCTATATTTTATAAATATTAAAAGTATATATTTAGTTGATTTCACTTAAAACTTAAAACTTATACTAAATGTGCGGATTAGTTTTACTAGGGGTTGATTAATATAAAAAATGTATATGGAGCTTCAAAAGCTCCAATAACAGGATAGAAACAAATGCGTGTTGTTGCATGGGAATAATTGTAATAAACAAATATTTGTTTAAATTTAATTCAAAATTAATAAAAAAATCTATTGTTAAGATATTATGAAATATTTAAAACAAAATTATAAAAAATACAAATGAAAATTTTGTATAATTCCCTTTTAATTTTCCGGAATATCTTAACAATAAAACTGTAAAATAGTTTGTGAATATTCATAAAAACTAAAAGTGAACAACTGTCAAAAAAATGTTTAAAAATGGCATTCCTCCGTACACTCCTGACCACTTCATTTTCGCATACGTGAACAACTTTCGAAACGAAAGTAAAACGCCCGGTCGCATGTAATTTTGTGATTCAAAAAGCAGTAAACGCTATTATTTTCCGAAAAATTGCATGCGATCGGCACTTGTCCAAGAGCTTCAAGTTGTACATAAATTTTGATCCAAAAATAACCGTTACAAACAAAATCATGCAATAAATACATAAGCGAATTAAATTTGAAAATCCACGATCACCTCGCCTAAGTATACAAATATGCGAGTGGCGCCGGCGTGAATACCAACTACGGACAACCCGGAGGAGGAAAAAGTAAAAAAAAAGTCGTGGAGACAATTAGCCGCGGAATGCCAATGTTCCAAAGTTATCGCGGTGCCTTTTGTTCGACTTTTTTTTACTATGCGGAAGGAGTCGCTTTGACGCGCTGGAGAGCATACATTTAAACGCAACTCTCGGCCTCTTCCTAAAAGAAGTGTATTTTCTTTTCAGTATGGAGGTATTTACTCCGTGGAAACATTCGCTTAATCGACCGTTGCTGGTTAAGTAGTCAAGCTTGTGAACTGCCAAGTCTTTCCGAGATTATAATTTACCATGAGATATTTTAAAAAGTTGTAAATAAACTGTAATAAATCCTTCAAGTAGTAAATTGCGAATTGCCATTACAGTATTATTAAATAAATACTTCGTTATTTTAATCCATTAAACAAATTGTATACGTAAAATGCCTGTTCTCTAAAGTTGAGTTAATGACGGTTAATGAAATGCATTAACAGTTAGCGATTTGTTCCTTACTAATCATTCCACTAAATTTTAGAGCATTTTTCACATTTTTTGCAGTTTTTCACTAATTCAACTTTAGAAGGTGAAGTATTTAATTTCTAATTCAATTTTACGACCCAGAAATAAACATTGGTGTGCAAAGACTTCCTCCTACTTACTTCTTTTCGTCCCATCTCCTACTCTCTAATCTCTATTCTCCTAAATTTGCTATTTACATTTAAAAGTTTATTGCCCTATTTGCTTATTCTATTATTATTTTCCTCGTGTTTACTCAATTCTTTTCATATTACGCAACTCGGGGTTAAAACAATGCCCACAGCGAACATTACACGCGAATAAGAAAGCAAATGATACTTTTTTCTTTATGAAGAATTCTTTATGAAGGTTGCATGTCCCTCTGCATTAATTCCACAAAGAATCTCATTAATAACACTCGTAACAAAGGAATTACACGTCGAAACAGTGAGAAGGCATGCGGACGTCGTACCGCGGCAAAGATTTAAATTGTCCGGTTCTTCAGTGAAAGTCGCGCGGTGTAAAATTGCAGTTCCTTTTTACTGCCAATTAACGTTCGGTCGAGAACCGAGAAAAATCGAAACGACCTTCGCGAAAGAAAAGAGGAAAGAAGAAAGGACGTAAACCGTGGATTGAGCAACACTTTACGGATCTATTATCCAATCGATAGCTCTGATTCCGCTGTTGCATCACAGCCGAGGACATTGTGTGCGCTCCCATTTCTTTTTTGCGCGATCGCCAAGGCGATTTGTTTTTCTTACGTTAGATTGCGATTTAAAGCGACTTTTGTTATGCCGAATGTACTGCTTCGTTGCCTAACGAAATTTATCCATGCTGCATATTTGATGCACTTTTTGAGGTTGATGTAAATTTTTTTAGTCAGTTGTGTGATTTTTTTACTCCTTCTTGCATTCCATGTAAAAAAGGTACTTCGTATAAATTTTGAATTAATTTTGTATTGTTTAATTCTACTACGCGTAAAAAGTAATAAATTTTTTGTAGTCAGTTCTGTGATTTTTTTGCTCCTTCTTGCATTCCATGTAAAAACGGTACTTCATATAAATTTTAAATTAATTTTGTATTGTTTAATTCTACTACGTAAAAAGTAACGTTTTTACATGAATTTGCACGAACGATATTTAATCCATATATTTGTTATTATATCTCAGTATGTCTGTTAAAAGATTTTATAAATGCTCCAGCTCAATTTTAAAAATACTTTTTTTGTTAAAAAATTAAAAAGAACTTAATTTAAAATTACAAATTTGATAAAACGTAAGATTTTTTTTTTAAGATTATTTATATTCTATGAATATCTGTAAAAGAGTGCACTGGCATGCAGGAAGAGCAAACATTTCTTTTAAACATAAACTTTTCGTCCAATTTACAAAGAATTCGAAAAATTATAGGTATAAAATATTTATAACCAATAATAGCAATGGACAATTTTAAACAAAACTGCAAAAAAATCTAAATTGTTTTATTATTTTCTGTTTTACGGTGGAACTTTCTTCGATTTTACGAAAACAATTTTACAATGTCTACTTTTCCAAACAATTTACGGCTACTTGCATTTCGGAGGAACTATAATAAAACAAATTGAAAAGTGCCCGGCGAGTTTAAAAATAGGCACACGCCAGTGCAGAGGCGCACTTTTTTACGATCATCCGTAAAGATTAAGTCTCTCGCCCCCTTTGTTTTCACAGACGATTTTCGGGCGATCGCCGGCTATTTTTCCGCGCGGCGTGTTTTCATTTGCGATTAGTGAGAATCGGAAAATTTTTTTCGCCGCTGGTTTTCTTTACGCGCGAGGAGAAATCCGTCGGTGTTTACGCAAGACCTGGAAAAAAATGTCGAGCGACTATATACGGGTGGGATAAGTGGAGGAGCGGCTCCTTGTTGATTTTTCTGCTAATTTTTAACACGCTTTGAACATTGCCTATCATAACTAGTGTACCTAAGTAACAAATTTACTGTTTAAATGAATCTCATTTATTTATGTACTATAATGAATAGTATATTATTCCGTTAATGAATTTCGATTCTTACACTGTTATCACACCGCTCGCATATTTGTACATTAATGGTCCACAAAAAAATCATTTAATAAATTCGATTCAATATCTGATGTTATAAAAAATCAACACAATTTTTGTTTTCAACACCCGGCATTTAATAAAAATCATAATTGTAAACGACAACTAATGATTTCATAAAAACAAATAAAAAGTTTCATGTACCTTTAGGGACAAAATTAAACTCGGATCATTCGAAAAGTCATGAAAGAGAGTAAGATCCGACGGCTTCCGACGAAGCACATGTGAATAAACACGCTGGTCGGGCAGAGCTTGCGCGGCCCAGCCCACCGGTGGCCCACTGGGCGGAGCTTGTGCGCGCGAGCTTTCGAAGCTCGAGTTTCGACGGACAGTTACTACCAAGTGCCTTGGATGATTGCGGCAATTTTTGTGTGTGCTATAAGTACTTGATTTTCCTCACGGTGCGTAAATTACTGGTGATTGAAGATAGTTTTAATAATCTAGGATATAACAAGTAGTTTAGTTTAACAATTATACTTTGTGATTTTGCGAACTTTTCACCAGTGATTTAAAAGAGAAGAATCGCGTATTTATATTGTGAAATTTTACGTATGTAAATTTGAAAATAATGTAAGTTTATAATAGTAAATTGTGCAACTCGAGAATAAAATCATTGATTATTCCCTCGATTGGGTTAGATATGTTCATCTACCTTCAATGACTTAGTTCTCATATTGCATCTATATGCAATATTAAATTTATTGTAATAATTATGGTGAAACCCAGTGTAAATTTTCAAGAAAACACGCAATTGTGGGGCAGTTCACAACGCTGGAAATTTTTAAGGGAAATTCACCACCATCTTAATCTGAAGCTTGGACGCCCAATCTGGACATTTTTATACGAAAGCACCGTAAAAATTAAAGAAGTTTTCCTGTAAAAATGTCAAAGCTTTTCCTCTGAACATTCGTCGAAGTTTAAGAAAAGACAATGATTTTTTTTCTTTAAAAATTTCCAGTGTCGCAAGCTAAACTAAGTGCTGGCGCAAATTCCATGATTAGGCTTTTTTACACAATTGTTACGGTGAGTTTTTTTTTATTGTAAATTTTACTAGAAAATTTCTCAGTGCAGCGTGGATTAAATTAGAATTTGTTTTTGTCGTAAGAAGAATTATTTTGCAGAGGACAAGAAAGCACTTTGATTTTTGTTGTTATTTCAAATTTACAAGTTTAAAGTTTTGTCCATTGAATGACTTAAAACTTACGTTTCACACATTATTATCATTCTTTTGCCATTTACAACTCTTTTCTTTTTTTCTTCGCCTTAACAAAGAATCTAAACTTATTTTAAATTTTTAAAAACTAAAAATATTTTCTTCAGGGAAAAAAATGAACAATACCGTTTTCGGGATACAAGATAAAGTTTCTCAATCAATAGGATCCAACAAAAATGATTTAAAAATATTCCCCATAAATCAATCTTTTAAGAGCCCGTCCGTTTCGCCTGGTGTAAAGATTTTTCTTTTCCATTTGTACCCTATATCTGATTTGATGGCGCAAAAAGGACCCGGGCTAAGCAGTAACAAAAGAAAAGCGCAGGAATCAAGGAATGAGACCTGATGAGACAGTGCAGAGAAAGAGCTGCAAAGACCGCAAACAAGTGAGTTGTCGTCTGCTACTTGTAGCGTCTTTCTCAGTGTCGCACGCACGTTGATCCGTGCTTACTAATAGGGTTAGAAGGACGACAATCGAATTCGCAATGTCTGATCAAAAGAACGATCTCCCCCCCAGAAAAAAAGGCAGATTCGTGAAAAAGAAGGTGTTAGAAGCTGAGTTAAAACGTAATAAAGCTGCACTTGAAGCCAAATTAAGGAGGGCTAAAGAAAAGAGCGATATGGAAGCTGCCGAGGAAGCGGCTGATGTAAACATCATTTGTAAGGGTCGTCGTATCATTGACATGGAGGTGCTTGGAGAAAATTTGGTGTGTTGTCAGTGCAAAGCGATACTGAGTTTAAGAAATATAGTGTCTGAGAGACGTCTAGGCATTCACTCAATCCTAACAGTTTCTTGCTGTGAATGTCAAATAAGAACTCTTGTCCACACAGGAAAGATGCGAATGATTAATGGTCACGAGTATGCAGAAAGCAACTTGGGCCTTGTATCAGGTGAGTTTCAAATTTAATATTTTTGTTATTTGATAATGATGTCTTGTGTACTTATTATGGCATCCTAAAATTGTTATGTTTTTCTCCAAGGTGCCATACAAAGTGGAATTGGTTACAATGGGGTAAAAAGAATATTAGCCGCTTTGGAAATCCCAGAAATTTCATACACTTTGTACAAGCGATACGAACAAGTAGTTAGAGAAACATCTGAAAACAATAAAAACAATGAGAACATTGAAAACATTGGAAACATTGATATCATTGGAAACATTGAAAACATTGAAAACATTGAAAACAATGAAAACAATGCCAATAACAGCTGTGAGAAAGTCACTGAAGATCAAGAAGTTGCCTAGTGATTACAAACATGGATAAACTGCAGAGTTATAACAAATTAAATAAGTATTTATATTATGAAAAAACCAAAAAGATTTATAAGCAGTTTAATTATTACTTACTATTGTTGGATTTAATAGAAATATTGTTCGTTTTCAATCAGTCTATTTAAATAAGTTATAAAATCACTTTACTAAGAAACTATGTAGAAATAACATGAGAAGCATGTTCAGATGAAGTTAGATTGTAGTTGCATTTTCTTAATTTATAAGTGTTAGATGATATTTCATCTTCAAATTTTGTTTCATTGTGTTCAAGTATTTAATTCCTATGTATTAATTAAATACATTATTTATTCCTATGAATTATTACGCTTTAATACATTTAGATAGAAAATATGTATTAAGAAATAATATAATTTTCGAATATAATTTGTTTTACATAAATTAATTTATTTCTTTTCTGATCCAAATTCAAACTGCTAATTTTCCTATAAGTGGAAGTGAGGATGGTGAATTAGGTAGATAATGCTAGCTATCTATACATTTGGAATACTTTTTTAGTATTCGATTAATCGAGGAATCTCCTTTTTGTAAAGAAGAAATAACCAAACTTTGAAAAGTACATACACACTTAAAAAAAAAACTGTAATAGTAGATTGACTATGATTTTAGAAAAGAATATTCAAGAACTGATTCAATTATTAAAAACAGTTTAAGAAATTGAGAAAGTCGTTCAATGTAAAAACTTGGGCATAAGTAGCAAAAGGTTTAATTACATTTCCTGTCGGAATAAAGGATGTAAGAGGAAAAAAAGTTTAATAAAGTGGCCATAATGATTAAGTCAGGGCTAGATGTACTATAAAGCTTTACTTAGCTTAAGCATAAAGCAGCTTATTTAGCTTTTTTCTTTGTATTAAGCTTTATTTAGATTTGTATTATCATTATTTTCAAAGCCTTACTAGAATCCTGAAGTTCTGCGTTTAATATGTACTGCAACAGGATAACTTTGTAAAGAAAATAATCTAAGAAAAACTTCAAGCATCCTGATCTGCTCCTAAACGCGACATCATATCGTCATTCCTAATGATAAAAAATCTAATTAGCACAATTCAGACTATCCCTAACAAAAACTCTTAAATGAGCTTTTCTTCGAGACAATTAAACTTCCAAAAGTGTTTTTTTTCCAAAAAAGATGCTTCTTTCATGGGAATATTTGAATAGTGCTAGTATATATATATTAGTCCAACCTTTTACGCCATAACGAACTATAAATTCATCTTGCAAGGCGAAACTCCCCGCGGCGGCTCGTTCCGCCAAATTAATTAACCGGAGGCCACTCGTACACCGCGTCCGAGATAATTGAACTTCTTTCCATTAATAATACATGCGCCGCGGCGTCTCGTTGCGCCGGCCGCGAGGCCGAGATGTGCCCGTCTTTTCCTCGAACGATAAAAATCTCGATTCGTTTCTCCGGCGTCGTGTTCGGGCCCGTCGCGACTTCCTACACGCGGCGGTCATTAGTCCGGCGATTTGCTGGGGCCCCGCGCGCGCTTTCCCCGCTTCCGGACACTCTTCTCTCGAGGGTTTGACAACTACCGGTACATCGAGAGTGACTTTGGAATCCGCGGGTTTCTAGAGCCCGGTTTTCGGTGGTCCGAGTGTTTACGCGCTATTAGAAGAGCTTTTCCGAACGCCTGATTTACATAAATTTTTCTTATATTTTTGATGATGAGAGAAATTTGTGCATACATTAGTAATGTAAATAAAAGTTTGTTAAAACTGTCATTTGTTTTTCAAATTTAATGCGATATAAAGAAAGAAAAAAGCCTTATGTATTGAATGGAATTAAAAATGTGTGAAACGAACTGTCGAAACTAAAAATATATGAAAGTGCAATAAATTGCACTCCTCCCATATTTCTTCCTATGTGTATAAAAAACTAATCTTATTCAATACCCACTGCCTTGAGAATAATTTCTTGTAAAATTTAAAATAAAGCTCACCGTAAAAATGACGCGAAACAAAAGTAATGATTTGACTTGGTTTTAATTACGAAGCTTTCCATATAAAAATGTTCTCTATTTCATATTTTATCGTGTGGTCCTATAGTTACTAAAGTTTTTTTAATGTTTTTCAGGTTTGAAGATTAAATATTGAAAAAAATGATATTCTAATTCAACAATATCTTATCGAGTGATATTTACGACAACCAAGAATGGAGGAGATTTGCCAAAATTTAACACTAGTACCTAGCTCGTACTATTATAATTGCTACGGCACTTTACACAACTCTCTGAAAATTTCTCATCAACTACCATTGCCACAAATTTCTTGGGCTACGTTGCAGCATCATTGGTACGTACGAAGAAAAAAGAACTTTAATTTGTATATTAAGTGTACATAATACGTTTCAAATCAGAAAAATATTTTGCTTTCAATTTTCAATAGACTATTTCAAGTTCATGTGAAAATTTAATAGCCTCTTCTAACAAAATTACAAAAGCACGCGTCATTTTTTCCTAACAAACGAATAAAGCTCACATTATAGTTTAAATGTGTAACGAAAAAAGATACCTGCAAGTTTACTACTAAAAAAGTATACTTTCGCGAGACGTCAGCGAAAAAAAGCACATTTTGCGAGTTTTCCCACGAAAATAAGCACTTTCGAAGTGAGCTTCCGACAAAACTCTTCAAAGTGGTTTTTCTTCGCTTTAATCTCTAAAAGAGCTGGTGGCGTGGCTTTTTAAGCCGAAACCCTATAAATTGTGCTAGTATTCGTAAAATGAGGAAATTTTCGCCGATAAATTTGGAACGCGCTTCTTTCGTTAGGGTCAACGAACTGTTTATTTAGCCATCTACTGTTAAAGATAGAAAAATTTGAAAAAAAGGAAGAAAATAAATCCCTCTAAACCTGTCATTCCACAGGGATCAGCTGAGTCGCAGCGAAGCGCAACGCGAGGCGGAGCGCCGCGAGAAGCCGCCGTACTCTTACATCGCGCTGATAGCAATGGCCATCGACTCGGCGCCGGGCCGCCGGCTGACCCTGTCCGGCATCTACCGCTACATCATGGAGCGTTTTCCTTACTACCGAGAGAACCGGCAGGGCTGGCAGAACAGCGTACGCCACAATCTCAGCTTGAACGAGTGCTTCGTGAAGCTCCCCCGCGACAAAGGTGACGAGGAGTCGAGACGCGCCGCCGCCTCCTGCTGCGGCAAGGGCAGCTTCTGGACCCTCGCGCCCTCCGCCAGCGGCATGTTCGAGCATGGCAACTACCGTAGGCGCAAGACCCGCAAGCAGCCGCGCGTCAAGCGCCTCGACGCGGTAAGACTCTTTTTTTTATTCTATTATCCGATCGAGCTAATGCTTAGAATTAGTCTAAACGAAAATGGAGAATAGACATTCCGATTAATGAAGCGAAATTATTATCAGTGCAAGAGGACCTTTAATAATTTTATAGAATAATATTTGCTCTAATAATATTAATATTTTGGATTTTCATTCATTGTTGTTCCTAAAATAGGGAGGATAAGGGGGGATAATTTTCATTCATTGTTCCTAAAGTTCCTAAAGTAGGGGGGATAAGGGTCAAGTTGAATAAATGGGTTATAATGGGCTACCTAGTATGGCAGTGACCTACTATTTTTCAGAATGTCACATTTAATATTTATAAATCACGTTACTAAAAATATATTAATACAGAAATATTCACTTACGTTTTACATATTTACTATACTGAATGAATAAATTAAATAATAAACGTAACATGAATATATTACTTTCATTACTATATGGATCTAAATATTCTAAATGATTGTATCTTATAAATATGTTCACTTTTAATATTATCTGCCCTACAGTAACATATAAAGAGTTTAATAATAAATAGTAATAAATTAGATTGGCTAAAAAAATTATTAGATATGTCAAATTGAATGTTTTAGATAGGGCTTTACGAGACCAAGACCAAGACCAATGTATTTAAATGGAGTCTTGATCTTGCCTACAAAACTAAAACTAAAACTTTTAGAAAGCAATGTAGAAACGTAGTAAAATTAACTTTTTTATCTTTATAAACAAACATTGAATATACAAAAGTAAAGAAATATTTTTTCGATTGCTTTTTATAGTTTATCAAACAGACTTCTAATTATTACAATAAAACATTCAACTAAACAATCTAATTTCATTAATTATGATATTGCTTACCTTTAATAAATTTGTTCCATATGAATTAAATACAAAATCAATATATAAACATTAGATTATATGTTAAAAATATATAGTAATCAACCTTTTTATTATTTTATATTATTCCTTATGATAGGGTCTAAATTTACTCTTTAAAATGCAATCCTAAATGTAATAAAAGGAATCTACCTGCAATTATTCACTAACATAGTATATAGTGATACTGCTGAGTTATCTTCTTTCGGTGATGCAGCTGTAGATACTGCACTGCATACATATTTGCAATGAAGTTTGATAGTAAGGCCCGTTACACAAAAAAGAATGGGAACACGAGGAATGGAAAGAATAAGGAAAATAGCATTGGTTACTATACCGATATATATCGGGAACAGAAGTAATATTCTTTCTATTCCTCATATATATATAGGTATAGTAACCTATAAATGCTATTTTCCTTATTCTTCCATTCCTCCTGTTCCCATTCTTTTTCATGTAACGGGCCTAACAATTTATATGCTGAAAAAGCTAAAATATCGGGGGAAAAAGCATCTATCTAACAAAAATTTACCAATAAATTTAATAGTAATATTCAAATCCTAAATTTAATTAAATGAGTGTTACTGAAAGTCGATGAAGGGTGGGAATCTATCAATTTATCTATCAATGTAAACAGTTTACTTATCTATTAATAAGCTAATTGGGCCAGTGAATATGAACAACAATTCTAAAAGAACTTGCCAAATATTTTGTTTAAAAGTTTACTAATAATGATTTTAACAATATTCAAATTTTAAATAAATTAAAATATACTAATATATCTGTATATCTATTTTATTTATAATATTTATCTATTATCTAACTTTGAGGGTGGGTATAAATAAGGAATAATATAAAACTGTATTCACCATAAGCTAAGGTATTACAACACTTAAAAGAAAATCTTGTTGGAGTAATAACAAATAGAAAATTTTTAAAAGATTTTTTATAACCCATATTTATAAAAGAAGGAAAAGGTTGATTACGCAAATGAGAAAAGTACTTACAGCCGCGGATTCCCTCGTGGTAGACGACGGCTGCTTGGCCTCCATCGTCATCTTCCGCACCTTCGAGTGCTCGGAGATCC
>UXGC01001485.1:0-22311 GCA_900480045.1 Eurytoma adleriae | reverse complement strand
AATTTGGCGCGAAATTTTGAATCACATTTTAACATTTTACATGTACCGCGCGCAAAGCGCGCATTTAGACTTCTAGTTGAATTTACAAAGAAAAAAGGAATTATTTCACTCAGCATAAACAGTTAATCTACATCTATTTTAAAACGTTCCGTCGACGATTTTATTCCGCGATAGCTGACTAAGTGCAATAAAACCGCCTACAGCTCAATTATTTCTCTAGGTAACCGTGAAAAATGAGTCTATTTTAATGGGCTGCTCGAAAGTTGAGCGAAAGGCGGTGAAAGACGAAATTTCCTCGATGCGCTTTTCCAGCGACGCGATTGATCTCACGATGATAGAAATAGTTTGTGAAACATTTTTTTGCTACTTTGCAAAAGTACATTTCCTTGGTTCACGGGTCTGTTATACGTAAGACGAGGCGATGGCAATCCCGCATGCAAGGGCGTACCTCGATCGTCACGTAGTTCTTGTTACCGTGTGTTAGACAAACAAAAGGAAAATTCAATTTGTTAGTTGATTTGCTAAGATAATAGTTAGGTTCCTACGCGAAATTTGCATTTATTGATTTTATGTTTAAGTCAATTTTAATTTTATTTGGTCATTAAAAAAATTAAATTGTGTATAATTTTTATTTTCCAGGTAAGTTCCTGTGGTCTACTGGGACGCTTAAATAAATTACTGCGTAATTAATCTAAGGTAACAATTGCTTGATCTGACATTACAATGAAATCATTTAAATGATTAATTTTGATCACTTGAATCATCAAGATGAACTATGATGTCTTTCAATTTCACGATACATCCTAGATATGAAAAAAAAAATAATCGTGTTCCAACCGATGTTAACGCGCAATGCGTGCGCGGTAAAAGTAATGATGTGACTTTCAAAATCGGATCGGGGAAATTTGTCACTCTGCCAGCTGATGAAGATGTATGCCGCGGATATCATCAGTACTTTCATTTTCTTATTGGGCATGTACACTTCAAAAGACAATATCATTCAGGAAGAATACACATACCGCTATCCAGGGACATTTATTTTTCTTAGAAAGCTAATCTCTTATATAAAAATCTCCTGCTAATATATATGACTGCAGATAATCGATCTCGCGCGGATCATCTCGGTTTATCAAAAATGATCGGTCACGATCTAGAAAAAGTATGACAGTTGATCTTCGTTTTGTGACAGTTACATTAGAAATGCGCGAACATCTAAAAATCCTCTAGCTTTTTAATTTAAAAATTCCAAAATCTTTTTGTTAATGAAAATTCTCTTTCGATAATTAAAAAGTAACGTTGAAAGTAAGCTGCAGCCCCATTTTCATTCCGTAAGAATAATAATTTAACTTATAGGTCTGTCCCTAGAAAATCAAAGCAAAAAATACAGTACGAGGTGAAATCTGTAAGTCAATTACAGACCTGCAAACGTAGCAATTACATTTGAAAATATAAAAACTTTCGGTGTAATTACAACGTAAAATGACAAACGTCCAATATTCCTAGAATATAATTAAACTAAACTCCTAATCCATATTTATATAATCATAGGTTACAATATAAATGAAATTTACATTTCTGGATAAAGAAAAGAGAAGTTTCCACCACCACCACCTCGGGTCAATGTAAACAGTTACGAAACCCGTGTACAGCGCGAAAGAATATCGGAAGAGCAGCGGAAGATGAATAAAACAGGGACTCGGATCATCTGTCAAATTTCGAAGGCCGCGGCGGCGTAAACACGCGGCGAGATCCGCGTCTCCCTTAAATAATGCAAGGGGCCATTGCCAGTCAAGTGTTTGATTAGCATGGAAATCGCGGGAGAGCCGTCGGTGGCGCGCTGAAATTTTGTCCTACGAGTCGCGAGCGCGCCGTGCTCTCCCACTGTAAGAGCGCGCTTTCCCTCCGCAAGAACTGGAATAAAGTTTCTTTCCCAACTGTCCATTCATGTGAAATTTTTATACGGCTGCCTCGTGGAAGTTCATGAAATATATTGTTCGATAAAAGTTTTTAAATGATAATAAAATTTTGCAAATTCGTTAAATTGTTGACCGGAAAAAAACTTTATTTTTAAATAAATACATAAAGCAAGTCATTTGAAATGACAATTTTACGGTAACTGCGGTAATTCATTTTCACTTTTCTTCAATTTCAGAAAAATACTGAATTATATAAACAATTTCTTTTTATTTAAAAAAAAAATACCTCTTTTTAATTATATTTAAAACGTTTTAGACTAAATTATCGGTTATTTTGCAGTTTAATTTTTTAATTTAGTAACTTATTAAATGCAAATCAGCATTTATTAACAAAATTATTTAATATCTTAATGTAGAGTGCAATTAGAAAATTTAAAAGCTTTATATTGAATTAATTACTCTATTTAAATAAATCAAAATTAAACTAAAATAAAAAATTGATATCAAAACGTTTTGAATTTTGCCACCAACAATCCTGTCGCCGTTTTTTCTATAGAGAGGATTAAAATAACGAATTATTTCGAGTAAAAAACTTGCCCCGCAGCCCCGCGATGTCTTCATCCGCCGACCAATAAATTTACCGGCGATTGCAACAATTGCTTTCCAGCGTGTATAAACATTTCTCTCCATAAATAAAAGATAATCTTGTAAAATTGTCGGAATGCCGGCACTCCCTGGCGCGCGCTGAATAAAAATCCGCCGTAAAAACGTGACTCGTCCCGCCGAGAAATTGACGCGCCGGTGGTTACTTTTACTCCGAACACAATCGATGCCTCGGCATCGCCGGCGCATCTTCCCCCGCGGCTCCTCCGTGAAAGTCTCCGGCGAACGGCCAGCTTGGAGGAGAGGAAAAAAAAACGCGCGTGTGCATACACGGCTCGGAGAAGGAGGAAGCGCGCATGAAAAACACGCGAAACCCCCGCGGGCTCCGGAGGAAGGAGAGGAGCAAGCGGGTCAATGTCGCGCCGCTGCAAAATGCGACGCCTTCTCTGCTCTCGCCTCGACTTGCCTCGCTGATGTTAAATTAATTTAAGTGAAATTGTTAGCAACATTTTAGAAGCGCACTTTTGCTTGACAAAAAAGGCAATGGATAAGTCGTTTCGATTTAAAATTATCAAACGATAATGCAAATGAAAAGTATTAAAAACCAATTTAAAAACATGGAAATGAAAAATATAAAAAAATTACAATAGCATAATGAAGATTCCAGGTGTGAAAAGGTACAAGCGAGTGTAGACATCGAAGCTTGCGCTGAGGCTCAATCATCGTTCATCGATCCGCGCGTCACCGATCCGAAAGGGATAAGAAGTCGCACTGTGCACTGCCAGGCGTCACCGCTAAAAGCTGTCGTTAAAGTGAGCGACGACCGGAAAAATGCCGGTAGAAAGTTTTCTATTGATTCGTTCACGCTTCATCGGACGGGTAAACAATGGAATGGTTCCGAGGCTGGCCCTCCTGCTACGCGGCATGATAATTGGAAGAAATTTAAAAAGAGAGCTCACTCCTAACGGGTTGACTGTCTTCAATAGTATAATTGAAAGCAAAATGAACACTTGAGTTGCTTTGCATTTGCTTTCGTTTACGGTGTTCATAATGCGATAATTAAGAGTTCCATCATATTTTAATGAAATGCAATTTGAAAAGCATTTATTTCATAATTGTAATAATTTTTGTTCAAATCATCATCCATATATTTATTTTTATCTACCACAAATTGGTTTAGCGAAATAATTAAAATAGATCGAAACGCGACTCTGTGCATTTAAATGCACATTAAATATAACGATAGGGTTAATACAAAAATCTTCATAAATAATATTCAATGAAATAGCAATTAATATATTCAAAATTACATAAACGTTACACTGCGCAATTGGGAAAGCAGATATAAAAGCTTTTCGAATCCATCAATTTTTCAAGATATGCATCGCACCTGGAAGAATACAAATTACGCTTTCCCGATGCTAGCGTCCAAAGCCTCATTGGATCTCTCGCGATCGGGTCGAAGCGAAATCTCGGTTGTTAAATAAAACGTCGTCCGCGTTTAACGTCCGACCGAATCGAGCACAATGAGCGTACATCAATTTGACCTATCGCGGCGGATCGAGTCGCAATCAATAACGCAAGATAGAGATCTGAGAGTACAATACTCAAGAATCATTTAATTCGTAACGAAGGTACGCGCGCGCGTTAAATTTATGAATGGAGCAGGAACAGTTCCGAGCGGAGTTGAGCAATCCGAGTGTTCGTCATGTTACGCGCCGGCCTGGAAGTGTATCGCTTAACCGGACGAATGGAAACATCACGGCTCGTTTCGTGCGATATACGTTACACGGGCGTTTTGTACCGCGGTCACTTTTCGATGTGAAATCGTCGATTTGGAGCTGGATTGAGCAGTGCTTTACTGTAAAATCGTGTGTACTTACGCGGCAGTTTTCGTAGGAGCAACGTGATTAATTTAAAAGCTTTTTAATGTAATGAAAAATTGAAAGACTATAAAAACTTATAAAAGAAATGCGCATTAACTTTATTATTTTATCCACATGATTATTCGCGCCAATTAATCACAGACGATTAAATAAAAAATTGGAATAAAAGTAAACTACATGAGCTTTCGTTGTAAGACTACCGTTAATTGAACATATTGAATTAGTCTACTGTTAAAAAGGAATGCAATGAACAGCGAGGATTTATTTATTAACATTAAATAATACATATCGCTATTTTTTAAACATCTAATGGAACACATAACATGAACACGAAACAAAATCACTAATGTTGTGCTTTCATATAATTTCAGTCAAATTTTATTTATTATACCACATTTTAATACCGCTGCGGTAAAAAACACTTCACTTTCTTCTTCTAACTAACAATACTAGGTTATAGAGGTAATAAAAAACACTTATTTCTTATTTAGTCGAAGGTGCCATTTGAATGGTTTTTTTCGCTGAATATTAACCCAAAAATTTTCGATGCAAAATGTGAAGAATGATATTCCATAACCAATCCATAAAACCGTAAGTAATTGATTTATTAGTATGCTGCCTTCGGCTGAATTTTCATTCTCAAGTTGGGAGTTCAAATTTTTGCCGATCTTTGACTCAATATCCCAATGTTTCTTAAAGCCAGCTTCAATAAATATGGAAAGAACTTTATCGAACTCTTGTACAAATGGGCTATTTCTTTCATACACAAATGAAAGGAAATCAATAGAGTATTTAGTTTTTGTTGCTTTAAATAAATCTTGCGCTTTTCCATACTTTCTCCATAGAGTTGTGAACTTTTTAATTACTGGCTCCATAGAAAAACAAGCATATTTTTTTGTTGATATAAGGTAATCGAGGCAATCCACTAAATTTATCCCAGTCTCTAATTTTGATGCGATTTTTCTATTAACCGAGTCAGAAACGGATAAGTTACTTTGGAAACCTGCGAAGTCGATAAATATTTTCAAATCAGAATTACTCAATTCTTCTAAGCTGTCATAACTTTTGGTATTTGCTACTATTTTATTCGACAGCATGTGTATAACGGAGTCGTTCATGTATATTGACGAAAATAAAATAACGGCAATAAAAAACATTCTTTCATTGCCTTTGCGTGGCTGTTTAGGAACAGTCATTGACAAAAATATACGCGCAAGATAAGAATTCTTCCAATATTTTTCTTCAAATTTCAGAATCCGAGTAATTATTATCACAAAGAACAAAGTTACAATACCCGCAACTATATTAATGAAAAAAAAATTCGGAATATTCATACTGTGATTCTTTAAGACTGGAACCAAACCTATAAAGTGTATAGGATCAAATCCAATACTAGTCTCAAATTGCTCAGACAATCCGAACGCGTTAGCGTATGTAGGCATCGATGTCATGTTATGAACATTACTGTTTAAAGACTGTTGCATTGAAACTGCGATTTCAGTATGATTTTTAGAGATTATTTCAGTACAATCCATTGAAAAGTTGAAAAAATGCGAGAGCAATTTGATGTAACCAACGTAACCACCATTTATATTACTTATTGACCCATTGGAATAGTGTGCAATCTCCATAAACGGAGATACGTGAAAGACAGGAATTCTAATTGTATATCCATTCATATTTGTAAGTTTATTAGGAAAAATTGGTGTTTTTAAATTCCAGAATTCATGATAGAACTTTTTATTATCTGTATCGAACGGAGAGTAATAAAACATACTAATATCCACATTGTCTAGTGTTCTATGTACAGTAGCTGTTAAAATTGTAACATCCAGAAATTTCTTTAGCCAAGCGTCGCGAAGGACCATTTTTAGGAGATTTTCAGGTATGCTTTGTTTGAAAAAAACTATCAACAAACATTTTGGCCTTGCAAGTTTTACAGAAATTTTGGAAAAATAATTGAAAAAGTACGTTAGTTGCTCGAAATTTTCCAAGTCATTGTCGCTGTTTAAATAATGGACTATAAAATATAATGCAACATTCCTTGACCTTGACAAAATTTGTGTCGTTACTGAGGAACTATTCATAAACGGTTCCACTTTCTGAAGATCGTAAACAACAGCGGGGATATGTTTTGACAATGAGTTACATACCTTCTGCGTAGTTAGAGTGTTAAGGTAATCATGATTACTGCTATTGACGATTATTGTTGCATGATTTGGATTGATACTTGTTAGTTGTTGAACTATTGAATTCATCCAATTTTGGCCGAATATTGGATTAAAGTTTTGAATACAAATGATCCACAGTGTTAGTATGTTCAGGTTCATTGCCGACAAATTTTAAGTATACATGTCTCTTTTGGTTAATTTATGTAAATCACAATATTTATAATTCTTCATTGAGAACATTCTGATACATTTGATCGTTGCAATTGGAAGGATCATCTTATTTTTTAGTACAAAGATATGTGTTGTCTTTGTTTAGTACAAAGATTTGTTATCTTTTCAACAAATTCCTTGTCAAGTGTCCGATGTTTCGTACTTACGCATAAATTTGAAAATTTCAAAAACTGCATTTCTTAAATTCGATAAAATGGACGTCTACGTTAGGTGTATTACAAGTCGCTAGTGTTAAAGTATTTAGCTCGTGCTCGTCCAATGCGTCAGCAACTTTTTTTTTTTATTACCCTTCAGTAAATGAGCAGTAATTGTCGAAGCTGTTTACCGAAAATTACACATCGGACTTTTTCATAATACTTTTTTTTCTTTGTTAACATAACGATTAGTTCAGTGCAATTTACAGTTAGTAAATTGAAAGAAAAGCGCTGTAAAAATAATTGAAATATTTTAGTGTAATGCTTAATACATTAAAAAATCGATGTAATTCTTGTAGTCATTGTAATCAAATGTCACTAAAAGGGCAGTAAATAACTGGTGTTTATAAAAAATCATGTAATCATTGAAAAAATCGATTGAATTCTTGTAATCATTGTAATCAAATGTCACTAAAAGTGCAGTAAATAAATTGTGTGTTTATAAAAAATCATGTAATCATTGAAAAAATCGATTGAATTCTTGTAATCATTGTAATCGAATGTCACTAATAGTATAGTGAATAACTATTTCTACTAAAATGCATCCTTACAGATTCGTTTATCCCACCCTAAGATGTAGAACGTTATTTATTCGACTTCCGAAGCTTATAAATCGACAGAAGTAATCAAAGGGTACTGTAGACTTGAACTACTGCGAAAATTATAAATATCTTAGAATCGCACTTAAATTGTTTATTTTATAATTTCTTTCATTTCTTCTTTTTACTTGTTCTTGGTATGTTGTTTTGAATTTGAAAAAGTTATTACAAAACAGAATAAAAAATATTACCGTGGAATAAAAAAAGCGGACTTTTACGACAGCTCTGTATAGCTCATTCTCCGTAAAAGAGGATATAATAGAATCGGGGCTTTTGCGGGCGGCGAAAATGAACGGATAAAAGTGGAAGAGGCGCGGGGGCGCGAGCGATTGCGTCGTGAAAAGTTGCATTATGAAAGCAAAGTTTCGCATTTTAACGCGAGCACTCGGGTTACGGCGCGGCAAGGCGGGAAGAATTTAACGGCGAGGAAGTTCGATGAATGCAAGAGGCGTTAAGTTTGTAATTGTAAAAGTCATAAATTGGATGATTGATTTAATTTATCGGCTCGCCGGTCGAGTTCGGCCGAGTCCCGTTACTCGACTTTTTATTCGTTTTACCGTCAACTTTTGACGAGGTCCTTTACGACCCTCCGTCGGACAGTCGAATATGAATTATAATGGTCTAAAAGGGAAATTAAATTGAATATTTATAACATCGTGGAAGATGCAACTTTCTTTCATTAATAAGGGGATGTAAAATCCGTGATTAAAAAACTGCCTTATCCGCATCATTATTTATTAAAAATAAAAATTTTTTATATAAAGACGTGAAGAGTATCTGATACGAATTTAAAGTCATTCGATTTATAATTGAAGGAGAGGAATCATTCGAAATGTTTGCAAATATTACGCGTAAATGTAAAATTGTTTTAACAATTTCTTCTCTAATAAAATTATTTGAAGTTGAAATTAGATATTCTTCACATCATTAAAAAGTGCGTTGCCTTTTTTCAAAAATTTGCTTTAGTTTTCAAAAATAACTAGGAAAACATCGATGCCGACAAGCTAGATTCCTAACCGTGGATTTTACACCCCCTTAAGGGGTTATTACACACCAGCATTACAGTTTTCTATTTTAGTCAATAAATTTAGCGATTAGCAAAAGCACTAAATTTTAATGAATGTATCTCTTCATCAATACATCTACGTTATTAAAAAAAAAAGTAATAATTAACAAAACGAAAAATCGTGAGCCACATTTTTATCATGAAAACGGTCATTCGATACACAAAGTTAATGGAACTGCGAAGCGAAGACACGCGGACAAGGTGAAAACGAAAACGAGCGATTAGAGGGCGAGCGGCGGTTCCAATTCCCGAACCGTTGGGTGAAAATTAATTAGCGCTCGGCGAAATTAGCGAGAGCGGCGGCGGCGGCTTGAGCCACTGTGGGGCCATCCGGTCGGCCGGAGCGCGGGCACAGCTTACGTAGGTAAATCCGCGCGAGCGGAGAGCAACAGGTTACATTTGATCGGGCGAGTCCTCGACTACGACGGTGTGAGCGCAACACGCCCTCCTTGTTTATGCGCGAACCCTCAACGTCCTTCCGGCCTCTCCCCGCCGAGCCGGAGGTCCTTGAGGCATCCTTTGTATCCCGAAAGTTTGGACGGCGGGAAATCTAGTTTATCCGTTTTTAACAGGATTATGACACTGATAGCGGAGGGTTATATTTGTCCTTTCTTTTTTATTAATTTAATAAAGAATTGACAATTTTGAAGGATATGGAATATTGAAAAATGGAAAGCTCTGATAACTACTCTCTAAATTTAATTCAGTGATAAGTGCACAACTGATCCGAAAAAAGTGTATATACACTGCAAAATTAGTGACTGTAATAATCACTGTATTCACTTATTTTGCAGTGCATATACACTTTTTTCGGATCAGTTGCGGACTTATCACTGAATTAAATTTAGAGAGTAACCCTTTAATTAAAGGCGTTCAAATCTCGTCAATTGGGATGTCCGAACAATTGTTTCTTTATAAGAAATCTTTGTTATAAAGATCAATTAAAATAATCTTATCTTAAATATTTTGTTATCAAAATTTGCACAACGTAAGAATAATGATTGCGAGAACCAGAAATTAGTTCTACATTATTAATTTTTATTATTAAAAAGATGAGATAAATAAATTTTAAAAGAATTACTTATAACAGACACAGAGAATTAATGAATTAATTCAAATTGTTCAGTTAAAACTTTATAAATACTCTGCATAAATGTAAATTTTTTTAAAAAGAATTTGCAAAAGTTGATGAAAAACTAGAAACTAAACTGTATAATTACTCAAGATCACTTTTTTAAAAACTGCGGTGGAAATATTATGCCTAATTATTAATTAATCAAATAACAATCACAAAACAAAAAGAACATTGAAGTTGTAGCCGAGGGATATTTTCTGACGTAAGGCATAAAATGTAACACCAGTTGACGAAGAAAAATTTACATCCTAAACATTTGAAAAAGTGTAGAATCCCCGTTGAAAATTCGGAGGGACTGAAAATTCTGAGTTTGGCTGAGGAATATAAACGGACGGCGGTGGTACACATTAGGGGGGAGGTGTCAGCGAAACAGCGAAGCAGAAGTAAATCGGGCGAGGGTCGGCCCCGCTGTCAGCACGTTTCGAAGAGAGAGTAGTCTCCGCGTCGAGCGGTACTCATCGATTTAACATAATACGTCCACTCGGCAGTATTTATGCGACTGTATTTCCTTGCGGCTTTTGTTTGCGGAGAGTAGATTTTCGCTTCAACGATTTGGAACGGACTGTTGGTTTTAGATATGGCCCTGCTTAGATGACGGCTTTCGGTTTGTATTCTAATCTGATATTAAAAAAAACTTTGCTTTTTACTGGTTACGATTATCCTTGAAATGCAAAAACTTTTAGATGTTATTTTCCTTTTTAACTTATTATTCACTTGTATCAAATGTCACCAAAATTAAACATACATTTAAAGAATGATTCGTGTAAATAACAAATAAAATGTTAATAAAATAAAATGTAAACTGTGTAGTTTTATATCAATTCAGTTTTTTTAAAGCAAAGAGTAAGTACCTGTTTTTTTTTCAAAATTTGCATCGTAATTTCGATGCGTGCACTTTGATTTACGTACAGAAGAATAATTAATTAAAAGTCGTTGCGGGCCTCGCGGGAATTCACCGGGTGTGGCGTGCTGGACTTGCACAACAGTTTTTCTCACGTCTTATCTTCTTTAGTGGGGATCGCGGCCGCTTACCTGACTCAAGGGTACCGTAAAGGTTCATTTTTTTGTGCGAGCTTGGATTTTAGATGGGTTGATTGCCATGGAAATTGTATTTTTAACTTTTTTTCTCAAGAGAGAGCTAAATACGTTTTATTACGAAAAGTAAGTATTTACGTCCGTTCCTTTAAGAATTAAAATCGGTTTAAAAACAACTGATCATTAATCGTTAACGAATTATATATCAACTGTAGATTTAAATTCAATAATCCTCTCATTTACAAAAATAGCGATTTAATACGACTAGAAGTCTAAATGCGCGCGGTACATGTAAAATGTTAAAATGTGATTCAAAATTTCGCGCGAAATTTCCGTCACAATTTGTAAGCCAATCAAATTTTAAATCTCCACGTCAAACTGACCAGTCACACTCAATAGAAACTTCACTTTTAATCATTATCTTTTTTAGTAAGTAACGTCAAAAGTCAAAAAGTTTTAAATCCGCAGCTGCCGCGTTAAACAAAAAGTATATACTTCTCGCGAAATGGCCCGTAACCCAATAACACCGTTGAAACGTCGCTTAAATCCATAAATCCGACCAAAAATCATTTTTACGCCGGCGCCGCGTAAAAAAAATGGCGGCCGGTATTAAATCGGGAATGCAAAAATGTCGGGCGAAACGCGATTTCGCGCAATTATAGCGACGCGCGGCCCGCTCTCGCCTTAATGGACGAGTACATTTTGAAAGGTTTCGCGCGCCGAGCGGAGAAATTTGCATGGCCGATGCGCCGCCCGATGGGCTGAAGCGCTTTCGCGCGTGTAATCAATGACGAGGGCGAGGGTGGGACGGGGGACATCGATTACACCGCGAAAGGACGTGCCGGATGATCGATGTTACGCGCGATGAAAGGAAGCCGCGCGTCGGATGTGGAAAGTGTTCGGAGGTGTGATTAAACGTTTATTTATTGCGCGCATTATCTGCTAGTGATTTTTTCAATTCGTGGCCATTACTTTTTTTCGCGAGGTATTGCGGGAAATATCAAAGTGAATTAATCAAGTTTTAAAAATGAAATTACTTTGAATTGTACTATTTACTTTATTTTTTTTTAATAAAAAAGTGTTTTATGAAAAAATGGATTTTTTAATTGTTAAAGAGGATTGCGGATTATTCGTAGTTGAAATCTTTGAACTGTTTGATATTAACAACCTACTATTACAAAATTGATAGGCATGTTTATGAACGTAAAATACAGCCCATTATTTCGCGTAACGCTTAATACATCTTAATACATCTTCTGATTTTCTTGTAAGTAGCTATTTGGATTTTTACCCTGCAATTATGTATTACGTTTAAATTTATTATTGCACTCTTGGTAAATGAAATACCCAGCCCTACTTGGACATACCAACATATATCTAACATAAACGTTAATACAAAGAACCATTTGTCAATGTACATATTTTATACTCGCATCTACAATTATTTATCTTGACTATTATAATTCAATCTTACCTGTAATTAATCAAGTAAGTAATTTTCAGGGTATTCCTTATATTAAAATGTACTGCGATATGATCGGATTGAATCTTAAAGTTTGAAATCGAAATTCTAGAATTTCGAAATTGATGAGCGTGATTGAAATTTCCAATATAATATTAACTGAGAAATAAGTTTCAGTTAAATAATTCGCAATAAAATACTGTTGTTGTTTGACAACAATCTTGGTGGAACGTCTGCTGTTTCAGTATAATATATAAGCCACTGGGAGATCTGATTAGCATGGTGTTTGGGGAATACTGTGGGTGCTTAATAGATAATTTAACAGTTAGTAGTCCAGGAACATTTATTTATAAAAAAGATGAATTTTAACAACATACATTGAAGAAGAAGCACACGCTCAAGTTCTAGTCAGTTTTAATTATACTTCCCTATTTTTTTTACATATTCACAGTAGTTAATTGATTTTACGAATTACAAATCTTGATATATTCATTACGACTTTTGCATAATTGGTGCCTTTAAGACTTCCTTTAGTTAAGTTTGCGCTAACTTACTATAATAGTCAGTTTAGTTAAAACAGATTTATTATATTTTTGTACTCGAAAGATAAGGACTAATGCACGCTCAATAATAAATAAACAAAGCAATAAATAACGTCGTTACAAATTATCGCGTTCCCTCAGTTGCAAATTGTACCGTTACACTCGACGTACCGAAGTTATTGCAATTCTAATGGTTTTCAATGCAACGCACATTAATTTCACCTCGAGCCAAAATGCACCAATCAATGAAAGCGCCGCGCGGCAAACTTATGACTTCTCTCCTCGCGGCGAAAATCACGCGCCTCGCGCCCGTAAATCAAGCGCGCGCTCCCCGCGCCCGCGAGAGAACACAATGGAATTCAGAGCCGGCCTTTTTTCGCCCCGGCGGGACTATTAACCGTTACGAAAGAGTTTATGTCGCGCGCCAGCGCCTCCGGGCTCTCCTTATTATTCGCCCCTCGCGCGAACTCTTACGAGGACGAGTGCGCACTTTTCCGCGAAAAGCCTCGCGTGTTACGGACGCGCCGGCCGATTGTTGTCGGCCTTTTCTCCCCGTCTTTTCATCGACGGGATTACACGGACCCGCGCGCTTTCCTCGAAAGCGCAGGAGCTTTTCCGCGGCGCGTGGGAGGAAGCTCATTGATTTTTTCTCGTTTGGAGGTGTGTAAGTGTGTGCGATGCGATGCCCGCGCGCCGCCTTTGTTTACGCGTTCGAACGATTTCCGAGGCAGTTGGGTGGTTATTACGGTTATTTTTCATTTTCGTTTGAAGCCTAGTGAAAATTGGTCCAAACATCAGTAGTAAAATACTTGTAAACGCATTAAAATTCAGAAGGCCCATCTTCATTGAAAACGAAATATTAATGCGTAAGATATTAGTGCAGCTTTTAACAACAAAGATATCGGGGCTCCTGAATAGAAAGGTAATAAATCGCTTGGAAAAGGTTAACTAAGTATAAACTTGTAATATGAATGAAAAAGGTATCATCTCTAATTGTGCAGATTAGAAAAGATCAATTCAGTCTTTGAATAAAAAGGTACCAACTTAAAAAAGGAATGTAATAAATCGCTTGGAAAAGGCCAACTCAATCTTTGATTAAAAAGGTACCAACTCAAAAAGGAAGGTAATAAATCGCTTGGAAAAGGTCAACTAAGTATTAACTTGTAATGTGAATGAAAAAAGTATCATCTCCAATTGTAATTAGAAAAGATCAACTCAGTCTTTGAATAAAAAGGTACCAACTCAAAAAGGAACTGGATAACGCGTTGGTACCTTTTCATCCTAAATCTGAGTTTGTATTCTTTCGTCCAAATTACGATTTTCTATTCAGCAGTGACGTTGTGTTCTATAGGATCAATTAAAAATAAGATTAACTTACGGGATATTAAACCAAAATAATCCCTTAACAAATAATCTAAAATCGAATGAGTGGAATTCAACTTAAATGTGTGAATATTCATTTATTATTTTATTCAATAAGAGGATTAGATACATACAGGTAATAGATTATTATTTATATTTGTACATCTCTATTTGATTATATACATACGTAAAAAATGAACAGACAATTATTTAATAAATTAAAAAGTGCCTCTGTTAAATTTTTTAAGAAAACTACTTTTTTCGTACGATACGCGGGAAAAAATATAGCAAGTTCACAGTAGCTTATAAAATCTATCAGTCACGTTCTCCGAATGTTTTTCGCGGGGGAAAAAAAGGAGACAGCTTCGGGAAATATTTTGTGAAAAGTGGCACTGGCGCCAGTCAATCAGAAATGTATATGCATCTCCTCCTCTCGCTTGCGTTGCGTCATGAAAGATTCAGCCGGTTCCGGCAACCACTCTCTGAAAAATACATGCCCCGTCGCTGCTGTCCCGAATGCCGCGCGGGAAAAAGCGTACCTTTTCTTCTAACCCTCCGTGTCCGTTTTAGCGAAGAAAAAGGCAAACGCGTAAAGGAAAAAACCTGCGGCGCATCGAGTTTAAAAATTCGCTGTCTTTTGCGACTGATGTTTCGGACGGGGGAAATTATATCCTTTTGCGCTGCGAAACGCGCCGGGTAAATTTATTTTTCGTTGCCTTTATAGCAGTCTTAACTTGATTATTTTCTGGCTTCGCGAGCTCCCTTTTCCGAGCGGGTAAATGAATTTAGCTGGATAGAGAAAGAATTTCTTTTTCTTTACGAGTGATTTTTTTTTTTAAGATTGTTGTTAATTTATTTCTATTAAAAATAAATGTTTTTAATCTGGTACACCACCTAACTGACAAAAAATTCTTGTAAAAATTATAGTATCTTATGGGAAAGTGGCTACAGACATTTAGTTGAAAAATTATCATGCTCTTTAGTAAAATTTTCTATAATAAATTATGGTGGACAGTATTGTAAATTTTACGAAAAAGTATAATGGTAATTTTTAACTAAATCTTAGTCTGTGGCCACTTTTCTATACATTATTGTAATTTTTACTAGAATTTTAGTAACATTTATTAGAATTTTTTCTCAGTACAGTAATTTTTCGATTTCGGGTTATCCACGTAAAAAATTTTAGTTATGACAAGATATTAATTACGTGACTATTATATATTTTAAAACATATAAATAAATATTCAATGGAAAATGTATAAGAAATAGGTCAAATGTCGCAAGAAACCAATGAAGGTTCTCCAGAGAAAAGAAGGAAGACGACTTGTTGGCAATTACACGTCGCGTTCGGTTTCGCTTTCAATAAACCGGTTTGCATGCCGGTTCGCCTTCGGTGCCATCTTCGCGTGGTTGTGACCCGAAAAGGCCCTGATCGATTATGTGGAAAGTGTGACTAAATCACATTTTCATTCCTACTGCAATGCAACGTCAAGTGTTCCCTAAACATTTATTTTAGTTATTATCAAACAGTTTAAATTTAATTGTATACTGTTACCCAACCGGTACTCATTTGCTTTTAAGGGAAGAGTCTTGCAAAATTTCAATAATTGATAATTTTTTAATTATTATTATCGTAATTTTTTTACATTTTTGTAACGATAAATGGAATTAATAAAATAAAGTATTATTTTTTTATTTCGTACTATAATTTTACGAAAAAAAAGATCGATTTCTTGACCCATCCTCCTTGAAAATTTGCGAAACTCTCACCTTAAAATATATACATACTATTCTAAAAATAATAATATTCATTTAAAAAATGTTAAAATATTTTTAATGCATTTTTTATTCAGAAATCGTATAATATCGCATTTAATTGCGCTTTCCGCGTTGAAAAAGTTTATCGCAAACTTATTTGCGCATTCTCTCGGTACGCGGGATTAAAAAAAAAAAGAACGGCATAGAAAAGAGAGTGGACGAAAAAGGTTGTTTACACGGAAAAATTGAATTCTTAAAGCAGTCGTGCAAAAACTCCATAACGCGCTAGCTGAAATTTTCGGACGAGAGCCGGTAAAAGCGGCGAGCAGATTTTCGCCGTGGAAAATGCGCAATAATTTTGCCCCGGACGTGAAAAACACGCCGCCGAATGTGTTTGACCGGTCTTTTCGGTTCGCCGGTCGCTTTTAATTTGCCCGGCACTTTAATGAAATTGACTCAAGAGTACAAAACAGGCCTCGCTCGCTCGCGCATTTTTTTTTATACGCCCACGCCGCCCCCTCGGATGACGGCGGGAGACGAGGCGCGGTAATTATGAAGATTGCCCGTGCGAGTTTTCAAAGGAATACGCTCGGCCCGTCGATTGTAATTTTGTTGCATAAAATCGCGCGTGGATTAGAAACTTCGAAACAGTTATTACACTCGCCCGCATCGGAGAAGTTCTCAAGCGAATTTGAAACAAATTTGGGATCCTTTGATCAATCGCTTTATCTCACCTGTGCAAGATTTTTTAGTTAATGTTTTTGTTTACTTGCGCAAGAAGATTCAGCAATTGCTTAACTTTTTTATACTACTAGCAAAATCGTTAGTGCTTCGTGCGCTTAGAATTTTTATTATTTAAAATAAATTTCAAAATAATTAGAAAATTTAATGAGTATTTTCTTAAGCATCGCAACATGCTGTCATTGTTTTTACATAGTGCACAAAATATCACCTGGTACATCTCCCTGATAATGCGTTTCTTATCTCAGTTTTATATACAGTGGTTAGGTGTTTGGGGAGAAGTCTTCGGGTACTCCATCGTTGATATAATACTTAGGGGAAACCGGGCAAATTTTTCCCACTTAGGGGTAAGCTGCTTCAGTTTCATGTATACATGCCACCTTTAGTCCTAAATGGTTAGGCCTTGAAGAAAGCTGCTACTGCTCCACCATTTACACGGTTATAACTGATTATAAAAAAATCATGTAATCGTTGAAAAATTGATTGAATTCTTGTAATCATTGTAATCAAATGTCACTAAAATAACAATGAATAACCATTTCTAAGTGTCTTTTCTAAGTATAAATATACGAAAAAGCGTATTCTTGTACCTAGAACATTAACTTAAGTAATTAAGAACATGGGTGATCATGCGTCTATAGGGAAGACTGTTGGTGCTCCACCATTCGATTATAATTTAATCGATTATAAAAAAATATCATGTAATCGTTGAAAAAAATCGATTGAATTCTTGTAATCATTGTAATCAAATGTCACTAAAATAACAATAAATAACCATTTCTAAGTGTCTTTTCTAAGTATAAACATACAAAAAAGCGTATTCTTGTACCTAGAAAATTAACTTAAGTTCTTTAGAACATGGGTGATCAAGCGTCTGGGGAAGACTGTTGGTGCTCCACAATTCGATTACTATTATTATTTAATCGATTATAAAAAATCATGTAATCGTTGAAAAAATCGTTTGAATTCTTGTAATCATTGCAATCAAATGTCACTAAAAGTACAGTGATTAACCATCTCTAAGAATCTTAATTTTCTAACATACTATTCCCAACATCCTGATATCATTTTTTAAAGAAAATAATAAAAAAAGTACGTAAATTAATTCCTAAAAATCTCGCGCAATTATTCACCTCATTTCCCTTACTTCGTTAAAAGTAAATTAAAACTCGACCGAGCGGTAGAATTTTTAAGGACGCCGCGCGGCGCAGTGGTAACAGACCGGCACCGGTTAGACGGCCCGGGCCCGGCGCGGAGAAGAGCTAACAAGGGGGGAGGTTCGAGCCGCGATATCATCCGCGAAACTCCGCAGCGGGACTTTCGCCGGCGCTCCGCCAATTATATCGGCCCCGGGCTTTGTTTGCCTGCTGATGCCTCGCTTTCGCTAATAACGCGATTGTTTATTCCGATACACGCCGGGCTCCGTGCACCGCGCGCGCGCCTCTTCATTAACGGCGCATTAGCGAAACCGTTCGCGGGAGCGCCGAGCTCTTTTTTTGCCGCCTCGTTCGAACAGCTCGATGCGTCGCGAGCATCGAGGGAAGATTCATTTCGGGCAGCCTCTCCTTCGCTCCTCGGTATGCATCGAGGTCTGCATCGACTCGCGTGGTTTTATCGAATAAAAATGAAGCTGCGGGGTCGTACCGTTGGTTGGTTCCGGCGGACGAGCAAAGTAATTATTAAAATATGTATACGTTTAAAAGACTCGAATGTTCCTTAATGTTAGTGTAGTTGTAGGTGAAAAAACGACTCTGATGTTCACGTAGTACCAATTAGAATTAATTTCTTTATTTCACCGACGTTTCGGTACTGGTATAAGTACCTTCTTCGGGACTGTAGAAAAACAAAAGGAGCAAAGTTTTTTTAAGCTTTGTAACGATTATTTCACATGTTCAAACTGAGAAGCAAAAATTTGTTAATATTTATTACTGACCTTTTGAATAATTAATTCAGAGCATACGACAAGCCATATGAATTAATTATTTAAAAGGTGGGTAATAAATATTAAAAAATTTGTGGTTCTCAGTTTGAACATCTAAAATAATCGTTTCGAAACATATTTTGAAAACGTCGGCGAAATAAAGAAATTAATTCTAATTGGTTTTGCGTGATCAGAGTTCTTTTTTCACCAATTATTAAAATAAAAAAGTGTAGATAACAACGGAGAGAGGAGTATTAAAATGAAAACAAAAAAAAGGAAGGGAACTTGAGGGAGGGCTAACTCCGAACCACTCGATGCCATCCACTGGCGAAGAAGCTCCGACGGCGGAAGCTACTCATTACGCGCTCGAACTGGCCCTCTCGGCCGTAAAAACGTCCGTTTCCGCTTTAACGTCGGCAACACGCTCTTTTACATCCGCGCGATTCCGCGTCTCCGTAAAGACTCGACCGCCGGCCCACGGGCAAATTAGAGCACCTCTCACGGCCTTAATTTTTAATTTACTAATTAAATAATTAAAAAACTCGGCGGGCTTCGCCGGCCGTCCGTCAACTACACGCTCCGTAAAAAAAAAAAGTGGAAAAGGGCGATAAAAAAAAGGGAAAAGAAAATAGCGGAGGAAAGGAGAGCCGAGCGCCTCCCTACGGTCGTAATATCCCCTCGAGGGGGGAGACGTTAAAACGCCAGGCCGCGAACGAGCCGACAACCAATGACGTCGTGGGATGCCCCGGCTTCTTTTTTTTTCAGAATCTCTCGCTTTTATTTGTAAGCGGCCGTTTTGCGCGTCGAGTTTCGTCAAAAGTTTTTGATGAGTCGACGAAATGAGACGGATTTTAAGATCGCGTTGGTACTTTACGGTGGGCAATGAAAAGCATTTTACAATAAGTTTCATGCAGAAATTCGACAAATATAATCGATTGGAAATAAAAATGTAGTTGAAAAAATCAAAATACTAATTTTTAATCGACACGTCGAAAAACATTATATTAAATAGATTACTAGTCTTTACCAAATCGAGAACAAACTCGAAAACTACATTACAACTTAGTATTTAATGGATGTTTAGAAAAAAATCGATTTTTTTACCCGAAAATAATTTGTTTTATCTTTCGAGTACATTCTCGCTTTAAAAAAGATTATAGTACTTTTTAACGCAAAATGTTTCTGAGTGTAGAAAATAAATAAAGTCGTACATTAAAAAAAAATCAAACAATACATAGAAAAGCAGCTGACGAAAGAAAAACACAGGGACAATTTGCTGGAATGTCGCAAAGAAGAGCCTCGAAATGATGCAGACCCCCTTTAAAAATACGCACTCCGCGCGCGCAATTGCGTTTTGTAATCGCGTTTGCCTCGTCGCCCCTTCGAGCCGAGGCGTCCTCTATACATTTTGGCCCAAACGTCGTTTTCAGTCCCCTCAAAGGTGCAGAGCGTAGCAAAAACAAATTTCTCTAATTATAATTCGCGCGGCATTAGAGACGAAACTCCGCGGGAACGCGTGCCTTTCCCCGGCCGCGGTACTTCGCAACGAGCGCCGGAGACAAAGGAGTCTAGACAAAAATTGCCGTACGGAGATATTAATTTTAGTCGCGTCTTTTGTTTATGTCTTCTTCGAATTCTCTAGATATTTTACGTTATGAATGATTTATGAGTGGTACACTAAGAAATTAGATTTTTTTATTCCTTTAAGAATCAATACTCTGAAATAACAAGCGATTTTTTTTATAATTCAATTATTTTCTTTTAAATAACTTTAAATAGAAGTACATTGTAAATGACAATAACTTTTTAATAATTTATTTTCTTTTGAAAATAAATTCAATTGAAGCTAAATAATATAATAAAAAACATCGATTTTTAAAGTATTAAAATGCGTTCTTTAAGGGAGCAAATATTGACTTTTCTACTGAGCAGACGCAAAGTATGAAATATGCCTCTTAAACAGCTACCAATAGTCAATTTGTCTTTCGCTGGGGTAACGAACTTGACTCATGCAAGAATCACCTACTTTGCGTCCTAATGGCGTAATGAACTATTTTGAATTACAGTGCGCAAAGATTATACTTCGCGCCCTAGGGCAAGAATCACCTACTTTCCTCCCTAGTTACGTAAATGTATCATGTTTACTAAGCAGTTTAACATTATTTATGTGTAATATGCAATATGAATATATTTTAAGATAAGTATTTAAAATTACTTCATTCCAATTAAAAACTTACTTAATTTTATATTACGATAACAATTTCCTTATATACCATTCATAAATTTTCATTACGTTACAGTAACTGGATTCTCCGTGAATTCGCAAAGAAAACATTTTAACGAAGAAGATGAAAGGGCGAGCGGGTGTACTCTCGGCAGCTTGTAAGACTCGAAATTGTCGGCGGATCGTTCGTTCCTAACGCACGGCGCTCCTCTTTGTAAGGCGAGCTCGCTACAACTGTTTTACGGGCGCCGCTCAAGAATCGACTCGCCGGTCTTAATTAGTTTATTAAACTTGATTAACAAGTTTATTAAATTAGCTGTCAATGGCAGCGCGGCAACTTAGATTAAGTTCCCCCGGGTTTTGCGCGGCGAAAACTCCCGGTACTTTCCGCGGGCACCGCCGACTACTTTACATGAAACATCGACTGTCGCCGTTTCGATCTGCTGAAGCACGCGTGTCTACTAATTTGAATTTCTCCGCGAGTTAAAACTACTTCGTTTCGATGTACGAGTTCGGATATTCGTTGCTGCCGACGGTGACAAAATCAGGAACCGCGGTGTCTTGGAAAAAGTGAATTACGTGTTTTTTTTTATTTATTATTTATAACTAAAAAATTAGTAATATAAGCTCCAGTAAACGATGATTACATCTTACTTATTTTTAGTGTATTTTATAGTATCTATTCGTGAATTTAACTTTAGAGAGTATAAGTTAATAATGTTTGTATCTTTCTTTTTAAAATTTAAAAAATTTCTTTTAATGCAATGATGCATTTATAATTTAAACCTATACATCATGAGCTGCAATTTGACTTGAGAGCTTCACTGAGATATACATTTCATTTATTTCGCATCCATTTAAATTAATCGAGGTGTGAAAAAATAAAAGTGCAGTTCATGCATCTTGGGTTAAAAAAATCGCATTTTCATGCGCGAAACAGCTTCGGGCGAGGACGTAAACGCGTCAGTCTCCGTGGGGGAAAAGGATCGTAAACGAACGCGACTTACATGGGACCCTAGTCGAGTTTTACAGCCGCGGAAATCATGAGCGTCGAGAGGCCGATGCATTTTTCATTTATTCCGGTCGATACCTTTGAATGCGAGATTCCTTCGCTCACGCGCTTCTCGCGAAAGTAGCTGCGCTTTTCTTCAATACTTTAAAAATTCTATATATATTCGTGATCTCTGTATTTTTTATTTATTTTTACAATTATTACATGAATTTTTATTTATCACGAGTTTTAATCGTCAAGTTTTTTTCGAATTAATTTTTAATTTTATACAAAAACAAGAAATACCAGAAATACTTTTCTTGCGTTAAGATTTCACAAAATGAGTAGAGTTTATTAAGATGATTATATCTACGTCTCTAACGAAGAAAAGCACTAGTCTTTCTCACCGCGAAAACTAGCACATTTCATTCTCACCGCGAAAACCAACACATTTCAAAAATTTACAACGAAAAA